>JAHWFP010077691.1:157672-205354 GCA_023313725.1 Lithobius niger
GATGTTGAACTGCTGATACCGAGCCAAACTAAGAGAAAAGGAAGAGACCATTATAAACAATAATAGACTACAATAGTAAATACTGACCTTTAGGAATTTGTTGAGATTTTCCTGTTTAAGCATATGGCAAAATCCCTGCACCGTTGGCTGGTCTACAGTTGTTGCCTTAAAGGGCAATTATATCCATTTTGACATGCATGTTTTACTTTTGGATCACTTACACAATAAAAACACAAGAACTGCGGTAAGAATACGTTACGTACGTCCGATACAACAATTTGATTATTGCATCACCATAACACGATTATGGAGACCGCCATTGTTTTGCCGTAACGCGCAGAAATTAATGCCGACATATGTCACTTTTCGATTTCGACTCGCAGCCGATTGAGATAGCTTTATTGGCTGTGAGCTCGAGCGTCCAACGGCCTTAGCTGGCCACTACAACTGTCGGCCAGCTAAGGCCGTCGGACGCTAGAGCTCTCACAGCCAATAGAGCTATCTGAATCGGATGCGAGTCGAAATCGAAGAGTGACATCAGACGGCATTAATTTCTGCGCGCTCCAGCAAAACAATGGCGGTCTCCATGTCGTATTTTTGGTGATGTAATAATTAAATTGTTGTATCGGACGTACGTAACGTATTTTTACCGCAATTCTTGTGTTTAGTTATTGTGTAAATGATCAAAAAGTAAAGCATGCATGTCAAAATGGATGTAATTGCCCTTTAAGGGCATTCCAAACATTTACGACTCTTACGGAAAAAAAGTTTAAGCAACAACAGATGGAACATGTTGTAAAATAGAGCGAAAAGCACAGTGGTACAAAGGACCCTTGTTGGAAAATAAACATCTTCATCTTTCATCTAAGCCTAATCACGTCCATTTATCTGAATTAGGAAGGGGACTGCAGCTGTTTAAAATCAAGAATTGTATATGTAACATGCGTTAAAAGCCTAAAATAACTTAAATAACGAATTTCAGCAAAAAAGGATAATTTTACCAATAATGAATAGAACCTTTTTTGAAGGAAATTTTATTCTAAACATAATTGGTAACCGGTTAATTTTCAATCGAATGAACGGTTTAGACGCTGGAAGCAAAAAACCGTTTTTCGTTATTTTGAATTACCCAAAGGTGCCAAGGTGGCGTCATTATGTTTTGGAGTACGGACATATTGTAGAGCATCTTTGCGCAAAGACATTTTGTGCAGATTATCTTTTGGGTTTTTGTGCCGGCTGCAGGACTAACCAGACTTTTATGAGAATCGGTGCTTTTCTTCGTATTTACTCTTGTGATAATGAACTCTCATTGGGAACAGAACAAAAATAAGACCACGGACAATCAGAAAATGAATTTTTTTTTACGTGTTTAATAGAGTAAATAAAATGTGTCCATAATTATTCTGGGCTAAACTTTTAACTACTGCACTGGGGCATTACTGTGTTTTCCCTTGCAAGAAAATGAATTACACAATTTAGCATTTTATGCTACATATTTAGCTACAGTTGCTTACTGCAGTTCGCAAATTTTACTTCGAAAGCATTTTTAAAGCGAAATCTTGCAAGGAATCTCAGAAATGAACAAAGTCTGAAATGAAATGAAATGTTGACTTAATTTTACTTCAAACTTCAAATCATCCCAAAAAAAAAAATACTGCACATGAACAAGGAAAAAACAATGGAACCTGTTGAATACAGTAAATCAGCTAGCTCATAGAACACCCAGTTTCCATCCATCATACAAATTCAATTAAGAGAATGTCCAGTTTTGAAAACCACGTCCTACCAGTGCTCAAAGGGAAATTCCACAGAGCAGATTACACATAGGGCAATTCCAATTATCCAAACACTAAAATTTATTAAGACACCACAAGTCGTACCTAAAACAATGGGGAGGTAGTATTGTTTCCTTCTTCACAATTGTTTTTGCAGACATTTTATCATTCGTTTTATAATTAAAGTTTCATGTTGCATACCTTTACATGTGTTGTTACCAGTAGCAGCCCTGCCATACAAATTAAAAATCGGCCTATTCAGTAGCCAATTAAGGGCAGGGGTTAAAAAAGAAATTCCAAATAAAAACCGTTGGCACCCCCACCCCTTGCCAGCTCTAAAAAAAAAGCTGTTGAGCTACGTTTGCCTATCCCCTAGGGGAGTCTGCACAAACACACAGCGACATCAATCCCAACATGCACCACGAACTTAGTTGAGGTGGTCACTCTAACTGTTGAAGGCACCAGGTTTTTTTTTATTGCAGACAGTATTACTCACTGATCTACTGAAATATTGCACAAGTTTTTTTTTGTGGGGTGGTTATTCCCCAAAACAACGGTACGTTACACAAATTTGAAGAATTTTAGCATTTCTATGTTGGTTTTATGAATAGGCGTATGCTACTCGGGAATATTATTACCATAAATTGCCTATTAAATTCCCACGCGGCTGTTAAAATTAATCCGATAAGAAAAGGGGATGGGCATAAAAAAGTTATAATCCATTTTTCAATTCTTACTCGTAGTCTGGAGTTTATGCGCTCATTCACGTACATAACTTGGGTTCAGTCTAGCATTAACGCAATGCCTTTATTCTTAATTATTTACGAATTTATTTTGTTAGTTCATTTAGTTTGCTTTGGGTATGAAGCTTTTAGTTAATTTTGCTTGCACAAAAACCACGATTGAAGGGGATACTATTTCCGCAAATGTAAGCAGCTTTTTGTCAATTTACAGCAGAGAAATTACGATATCGATGATGCACTGTACGTAGCTCCAGCACAAGACAGTGAAAGATTCATAGAAAATTTGGGAGTTTCACCATTTCAAATACCGATTGTTATTTCGTGATTTCTGACCTTGGGGGTGAGCCATTGCCAGGCTCTTATTAGGAAATTTACTGAAATATTGTCATGGTAGGTTGGCTGGCACAGGGGCTATCCAATATATGGGTATGAAGGGTTATCAATGGTTGTTCTAGTGAAATGCCTTTATGTCGGCCAATCAGGGGGGACTAATCTCAACGATCACATTTCAAAGTCTAGAGGAGTAATTAATTGTAGAGTAGGTATGTGAATAATTCCGTTATTGACAAGACGTTACTTTTAGGATTCAGCTTGTCTTCGTGTCGTTTCGTGGGATGTAAAACATGATGAAACGTGATGTGAAACATCATGGCTCGAAATGAGAGGTATCGCATCGCAATTTTAGACATTAGCGATACAAAATTGAAATTTGCGTAACAGTTTAGCGATGCAACATAACGGCGAAAGAACTTAATAACTATGTTAGTAGAACAATCATTGTGTTCTGTAAAATTCGTATTTCCAATCCCTACAAAAGTTAGGTTATTTTAATACCACATGCAAAGAATGAAATTGAACGATACACAATCGTAACAAAGCATCAGAATATTTCAGTATTAAAAATAATAATGCAATTATTTTTCACACAATCACATTCCCTTGTTGTAGCTGAACCACCAATTAGAGCAAAAATGCCCTTTTGCCTGCCAAGAAAAATATTATGCTTCATGAAAACTGCTAACATTATTTTGCGATTGCTACACAAATTTTTTATTTGCTTCGCAATTATGCTACACACTTTTTTCTGGACATTTCGAGCCCTGAACATATATTAACGTTGTAAATCAGAACAAAAAAGGCTCCACATGCCAATAAATAAATAAATTGTGCATTTTTTCTTAGGCCAGAAAAATTCGCTCACACAACCTTGCCTTGGCTAAAGATGCCTTTGTTTTACCTCCCCATGCAGTCAGTAAGCAACGGATAGCATTTCGCCATATTGATGATGCACTGTACGTAGCTGCAGAAGACAGTGAAAGCTTCATATAAAATTGGAGCCTTTCATTATTTCAACTACTAACTGGATGGGAATAACTACATTCTACTACAGTAAAACCATGAATATCCCTACTAATCAGGACAGAGGGGTGCTCAGCTAATCGAATAGCTCAGTTAATAGATGCAAAACAAAGGGGAAAAAAACTATTTGACGTGCTTTAGTATTAAGACTCCGGCTTGGATGCATAAACTGGCCTCCTGGCCTATAATGACCCCATTTTAATTATAACAAATTTTAGGAAAACTAGGAATCTTTTTGTTTTGATGTTGGTCTCGGTGATATGAAATTACCTCTTTTTCCACACTTCTCACGTGAGCCGTTTACTGAGGAAAGCGACAGCAGTAATTGCAGGTACGCGATTATGATGGCTCTTATGTAGTATATATATATACGGTAAATATTTTGTTTTTTACTAAGTCTTGGCCATCTCATTTGCCCTCCAAGTTGTCTGCTATGTAGGGTATACTTTTTTTACTTCCGTCTTTTAATACCAGTACTAGACAGTTTTACTACAAAATGGAAACATATATCAAGTTCAAAACATTACAAGTTTAATTTTTTTTTAAACTTTTTAAACAGCCGTGTCTACTTTGACCCTAATTCTTTCTAAGTATCTTTAATTACTGTACGTCTTTCAATGCCTGCACTAATCACCAGTGGCGATTCAGTCATTAGTTTTCAGTAAGGCTGTTGAATGCAGATACCGTACTGATAAAGCGACAGATATTCAGTACCGTATTGGCTCGCATATAAACATCCCTTTTTTTCAAAATATTTTTGTCCAAAAAAAGTAACCTGCGGCTTGTAGGAAGGCATAACGATAATTTTGCTAAATATTGACCGATTTGACGTTCAAATACACCATTTTAACAGTTTTTTTCACCAGCTTTCCAATGGTGCAACCCACAAGTCACTAGCTTCAATAATTCTGATTTATTTCTAAAAAAAAAAAAGTTTAACTTACATTAAACAAAAAACATGCCTCCAAATGGATACGAAAAATTGCTGTTCACTTTTAATTTTAACATAGTACGGAGGATATACCTAAAATTGTGCCTTTTTATCATAAAATCATGAAACTTGGCAGGAATGTTGTTTACATCTGTTGTAGGCATTCTCCTAAATTGCTATGAGCCGCCATATTGGACAATGGCAGCCCAATATTGTGCATTTTTATCATAAAAGCGTGAAACTTGGCAGGAATGTTGTTTACTTAGAATTATTAAGAATTTAAGCATTGTAGACATTCTGCTCAATCGCTAAGCCGCCATATTGGAAAATGGCGCTCAAATTACTTGTTTTCCATAACTCTGAAAAGCAGCCCGAAATGAACATGTTTGAGATTTTCTGAAAGGTGGCGATCTATTCTTTCCATCAATCCGAACCGAAATTGTTTAACTTAGATAGCTACCGTCCTACACCCATTTAAAGGTGAAGAGGTAATGGCGTAAGCGGCAAAAACGTATGACGATTTTCGAATTCAAAGTGTTCAGCCCTCTAGTAGCCCGAAATGAACATGCTTAGGATTTTCTGAAAAGGTATGGATCTTCTTTCCTTCAATCGTAACTGAAATAGTTTAGCTTAGGTAAGAATACAAATATGAGTATTACAATGGCACTTTGAAATTGAAACTAGCAGCTACACCTATTACAGCTGCACATTTAAACGGGTGTAGGACGGTCCGTACTTAAGCGAAACAATTTTTGGCTAGGATTGATGGAAAGACTAGATCGCCACATTTCAGAAAATCCTAAGCATGTCAATTTCAGGCTATTAGAAGGCTTGCAAGAGCACTTTGTATTCGTAAATCGCCATTCGCTTTTGCCGTTACGCCATTCTCTTCACCTTTAAATGAGTGTAGGACAATTCCTAACTAAGTTAAATAATTTCGGTTAGGACTAATGGAAAGAATACTTCCCCACCTTTTTAGAAAATTCTAAGCATGTTTATTTCGGGCTATTAGAGGGCTCGCAAGACCACTTTAAATCACATTCGCTTTCACTGCTATGCCGTTACCTCTTCGCCTTTCAGGGGTGTAGGACGGTCCCTACCTAAGGTAAAAATATTCGGTTAGGATTGATGAAAAGAATAGATTCCATCCTTTAAAAAAATTCGAAGCACGTCCATTTTGAGCCATTAAAGGGCTCGCAAGAGCACTTAAAACACGAAAATCACTTCAACAACCAATTGAAAAAAGGAGCGTCCGTGCGAATTAAGGGTGATAATACTTTAAATACGATTGTGTGGTTCAAAGGTCGCTCTTACGTAAATATGTATATCCCTTTTCTGTCCATAATTGTGTGCTGAACGTCTTTGCTTCACTTCATGCTTTTGATTTGTTGACGGTTAAGGTGTTACAGCCAGAGAACCGGTTGGTGGAGAGCAAGTCATCCCCTCCCCCACCCCCTCGGGGGGAGGGGCTTGCACTTGCTTTTTATCATATAGCTTTTTTTTTCCCAGTTACCCTTCATGTGCATCCATACCAAACTTAACGCTTTTCACAAAAAGTGAACTATTCCTTCAATTTTGAGCACTATAAAAACCGATTACTTACATTATGGCATATACTATACATTAATAATGATTCATTCATACCACTTCCAGTACTTACTACCGGTTGTGTTTAATATATCATTGAAAAGGAAATTTCAAGAGGAACAATAAAGGCAGGGGATGTAATTTCACTAACTGTGATAGGGAATTCAAAGTGTCTTATTCAAATGCCTTTTTGAAAAGAAAATGGCATCTTTTCCCCAATACATTAGTATCACTTCCGGTAGTTACTTCCGGTTATGTTTGGTATCATTGGAAAGGATATTTCAAGAAGAACAATAAAGGAAAAGTATAATTTTGCTGACTGTGAAAGGGAATTCAGTGTTTCAATAAATAACATTGAAAGTGTGAATTCAAGCTAATGGCGTGTTTCCATTAATCATATTTTAGTATAATTTTGGTATGTTATTTACAATTGCTTTCAAGAGCCAATGCCTTTGGATTCATCTTTGTACTAATTACTTCAAAGTAAAGTCACAAATTTAGGGGACTATTAAGCCATAAGTAAGCAAATCCTATAATAAAAAATATTCAGACCGTGTAACAATAGTTACTAATAAGATTTTCAGATAAAATGGTTGGTTGTACGAAACGTTATTTCGGTTTTTTGGGTAAAAAAAAAGAATTACAAACAACAAGAAGAAAAAAAGAAAAGTTCAATCCATTGATTCGTTCAGGGGTTATGAGAAAAAACTTAATTTGACTGCCATTTTGGCAGCTCATAGTAATTCAGGAGAATGCCTTCAATGCTTAAAATTCTTAATTTTATGTAAACAACATTCCTGTCAAGTTTCAAGCTTTTATGATGAAACTGAACAATTTTAGATTATTGGCTGCCATTTTCCAAAATGGCGACTCATAGCAATGCAGGAGAATGCCTATAACGTTTAAACTTCTTAATTTTATGTAAATAACATTCCTGTCAACTTTCATGCTTTTACGATGAAAATGCACAATTTTAGACTATTTGGCTGCCATTTTCTAATATGGCGGCTTGTAGCAATTCAGGGGAATGCCTACAACGCTTAAAAGTCTTAATTTGATGTAAACAACAATCCTGCCAAGTTTCATGCTTTTATGATAAAATGCACAATTTCGTCTAATTTGGGGATATATCCTCCAGACTAACAGGACCAGTAATTAGTTGCAACATTATGAGCCTGTCTGTTGATTAATTAACATCAACTTTTTCACATCTTTACAGGTCATGAATTGTGCAGAAAACGTTTGGCTTGCATGCACTTAATTTTTTTTTTGGTAAGATCTTTTTTCTAGGTGCAGCTTACCTGCGAGTCAATACAGAATATTTTTATTGGAATTGGATCAGAATAGGTATTTCTTACGAGATGTTTTAAAGATACATTTTAACATTGATAATAGAAATTTGGTGTTCTCTGTAATGTTGAGCATACACCACGGTGCCAAATATACAATGGTACCAAATACCAGTAATGTTTTGATATGAAATAAGGCGCTAAGTCCTTCTGTTGTAGGGACCAAAGCATTGCAACAATCAGTTACCATGCGAAGCACCACACTCATCAGCGTTGGTAACGCAGGAAAAATGAAAAGTGGACCGATTAAGGCCAAAAATTCGCATGGCCCATGCCAGAAGGACGGCACCAAGAGATGGAAAATAAGAAATAAGAGCGCAACACGGAAGCCTCATCTGAATAACATCAGTATCAGTAAAACAGATATAGGCTAACCTAATATCTGATCAGTAGAAGCGATGTCGACACAGCTTTATTATTTAGTTATAAACAAAGCATTAACGAATGCTTTAAATGGGTTGCTTATAAAGAAAATGTAGACATGTAGTAGAAATTTTAGTAATTTTGTTAATGAAACGATTCCAAAAACTAAATTCTTATTTCTTGCCTAAAACTCTACAAACTTCTCAATATTTTCCGAAAAGGGAAGGTCGCATAATTTGGACAATCAAGGTTCTCCTATAGCTTGTCATTCCTTAACCGTATCACGATTTAACTGCAATCAAGGATTTTTAACAGCTTCTAGAGCTTGGAACTACGCTGTACTTCTGACGCAGATCCAACTCGAATCAAAGTGACCAAGCATAGCCAAAATTGTCAACCTCCAACCACACCAATACGGTCCCAATAGAATCCCATGACAGACTGTGTACATAAATTTAAACCAAAGAACTGGTAATAACTTCATGCATAGGAGGGTTAACTACTGCCAATTTAAAAATAAAAATTTCTATGACATAAGTACATTGCAAACGCTTGTTAACAATTTTAAACTGGTGACCGTAACGATAAATTCACCCTCGACTCTTTTACGCTGTACCAATGCTTTTCCTCTAGAACAGGCGTGGAAAGATATCTTGGTTCTCGGCCAAACTAATTTAAAACAACCATGCATTTAAACAAAAAAAAAATTCCTTTTTTTTTAATTGCAAAAGAGGTAATTTGAGAAATTTGCTTAACTATTTACCAAAGGGTGCGACAGAAGTGGAGTCCTAACAAATACAAGGCTCACCCATGTGTTTAGAGAATAATAATAATAATAAAAATAATCAAATGCAGTCAAACCTGGTTAACTGCGCAACGCCAAATTATCGGCTAAAAGGACACATCCTAACCATTTTCGAGTACCGTACGCAAAAAAACTTCACACTTCCATCAGTTTTTAGTATGCAGTAAACCATTTTTCTACGTGGGAAAATACAGGAAACTAAATAGGTAGGCAGCATTTACAAACAAGATAGCCCTAATGTTGCAAAATTGAGCCACAAAAGAAACCCGAATGCGAAAGGCAGCACATTTTAAGTAAACTAATTTTGTGTCATTTAGTTGGCTCCATGCAAAATTACCCTAATTATTTCAAAACAAACATCCGTTAAATCAAACTACTGATGGTAATTTATTTGTTGGGCTTTGTCAGCGATGTGCACCAGGGTTGTTTGATTCAAATCACTTGAATTAAAAAAAAAATATCATTGATTTAAACCATTTTGCCTATTTTAGTGCATTTAACTCAATATTTTTTATTTCATTTTCTGTGTTGGGGTATTCGCCTAACCATTTAGCAAGCACTAAGAGACAATAAGGAATACAATGTTTCTTTTTTTTATCTCGTCTCTTAGCATGTACAGGGGATTTCCTAATGCAGGAACTAAAGTGAAACTGTGCAGAGAGCTTAGGAAAGTCTTTGTGTGTCTGATTGCCTTGAGAAAGTAGAGTGGGTTAAATATTGTCTGCAGCAGGCCGTAAAAAAAGACCTCCCTAGTTTTTTTTGATGAGACGCTTAAATGAAAAAACAGTAATCGAGCCGGAAGATAATAGTTACTAGCCTATTGCAAGATAAATTTCAGTTTTATACGGTTATTATACCTAAAATACAGCCATAAGGCTTGGTTGGCATAAGCAAAACCGTCGTTTTATCCTTACCTTCTCCTGTATACGAGTTTTTCTAATTATTCAGAATAAGAGCCTAAATAATGAAAATGTAACGGTTACCCAACTTCAGTTGATCAAGGTTTTGAATTAAATTTTATTTTTTAATAATTTTTACCCCTCCAATTCCATGTTCAAATGTTGTATACAAAATAATTTACTTGGTATACCAACAATTCTGTGAGAAAACAAAATTTTTTTGTGAAAAATCCAATTTAAATCAAAAAAATCCGATTTAAATCAAAAAAATCAGATTTTTTTATTTGTTTTTTAAAAATCATGTTTTTTTCCAACCCTGATGTGCACTTCAGAGTGCAGAATTTTACATTATGCTATTAATGTATGTGGCATTATTTTGAATGGGCATACACAGCAGCGTACTCGCATTTACAAAAGAAAAGGCCTACAGTCTGTATTGAAATTTCATCACCGAAAATAACTTAAATCTAAGTGTAATGATAGTTTCTCAGGAGTTCATGAGGTAGTAATTAGACATTGTTGCAATTCCCTGAAGACAATTTTATAATTTCTTGCGCCAACGTGCAGATTTTGGATTTTTTTAGGGTTTTATGGATTTTCCTTCCAATGCTTACTGTAAAGCCGATTACCAGTTTTCCATGTTTTTTTGCTCATAACTTTGGAATGCGTTTCGCGTAACTTCAAATTATCACCTTTCGAAAGCTGTTGAAAAAACAAAATGGCATATTTGAACATCAAAATCAAGTTATCGAAAACCCAACACTCAACCCTCACGAATGTCAATCCAATAGTTCTCGCTACTTGGCTAGCAGACCATAAAAAGTATTAGCAATTTCACAATTTTTACTCGCCACATACCAACATACATCTTACATGATGCTTGGTTTCTCCGATTTATGAAATTGTTGGATTTTTTTTCAACCCCAGGATTAATGCAGAAATGGCCCTCATAAATCTGGCACAACGCCGCAAACCATTCGTTTCTTAACCCTCTGGGCCCTAGAAGCCGATATATCGGCTTTACATTATATACGTTTGAGTTAAGAAAATAAAACCTTAGGACCCTGAGGGTTAACTTATGTGGTTCCCGGGATATCCTTCTTTGAATGGCATACGCTATTGCTAGCCGCCGTTTTGGTAAGGATAAATGCCAAGTTGCCAACCATTGATTTCCATTCGCCAAATGGCGACCGAATTGGAGAGGGTTGCCAATACTGATAGGAAAATAAAAACGGTTGACCAGCGTACCATGGGCCTGAGAAGCAATCCCCCCCCCCTCCCTTAGCACGGTATTTCTTTTTACATAACTAAAATATGCTATGCTTAAAACAAAATCAATTTTTTTTGTCATAATTGTTAAGAAGCAGGCAAAAACATTGGCATCTCACCATTATCGATTGTTTGACATAGTACAAAATGCACAATAAAGCTGTTTACATAAATTGTGTTTCCCAATCCGTGAACCAAAATTCATATGTACTAACTTATTTATTTTGTTGTTTTATCCAGTCATATTGCAAATACTGACAAAACAACGTTAAACGTGCACCATAAAACATGGCCCTTTTATTTACGCAATATATAAGTGCACACTTGTACACTTAACGAGCCGAAGAAAGCAAATGATCTAAAGTATGCCTATCCACAATGAACACATTCACAAAAAAGTTTTGAGAAAACAACCATTTTTGAGTGGCCTAACTTAAAATTTTTAATGCAGGGATACTTAACTGTTCAAATAAAATAATAGGAAACTGTCATGCCCTAGGATTTTCCTTGATTGGAATTTAAGCATGTGAAATTGTCCCACCTTAGTCATGTTGCGTTGGGTCTTGAACCCACGAGTGAACTCAGACATTATGGCAAATCAATACTACATTATAAACACCATGTTAATAACAATGCCTGCCACAAGTCTTGTATCAAATTTTAGTACGTATCGTCAAAATTATGTAACGACGGCGTCATTCGTTGCAGTAGTGACGTTACATGCGTCAATGACAATTTGGACGTGCACTGAAAAGTATAGAACAACCAATTTGCAACCAAACAAAATACATCGATTTCTAAAAGATAACTCATTACTGCAAATCGTCAACAATACATCATAGTTTACAGTTTGGATAATTGGAATCATTATGTACCTTCCCTTCCAACCAACAACAAAAGAAAAAAAAAAAAAAAAAAGGAAAAAATAATAATTTGCCTACCCTTAATTTCAAAAAAATCGTGCCTCAATGGGTTAACTTTTTATGTTTCCCCAATATCGTCATTGAGACAGCAATGTTAATACGCAAAATGATAGCATTGGTGAAAATGGATATTTTAGCTTGGACACTTCAGCAAGTGATGCTCAATAAAAAAATTCTATCTTTGCAATCATCGTAAAGAACGTCAAATGACTCTGCGGTAAGTTGCACATTTCTGTTACTGAAGTCCAAAATTGGCGTTTGCTTCAATGGATCCACTGCAGTTAGTTTTTTGACCAGTCATAGTCAAATGCAACGCGTCCACGCACGCACTGCAATTCTTAAACTAAATAACACTTTGTACAAAAATTTAATCTTAAGATTCTGCAGGTTCCCACAGAAATTAAAGATCCAGCTTCTCCATATCTTGACACGTACATTTAGTTGGAATTTTGTTACTACTTAAATAATAGACAATCACACAGCATAGTCTTTACCTTCTACTAAAAAAATTACTAGATGTACTACAGAGATATTAAATAACTAACACGTCTCAAGCCGCCTAAATGGAATAATGTGCACTAACAATCAATTTTGAGATATGTGCGTGCTCAAAATATTGTTAGCGAGCAATTTTCCCTTCAGCATTTTTATAATAAATCAACTCTTACAAAAACAGACAACTAACTTATATAGGTAAATTTGTTGAAATCACTTGATAGTCACTCTATCCTATGGAGCCCTGCAGAATGCCTTGAAAACAAAGGTGGCTGATGAAGATTAGCAAAATAAAATTGGGGAAAAATCTCTACTTTCAAATGTTCAGATTTCATGATACAGTACCAGATTTTTTTTTTTATAATTCTAATATTCTAATCCAACACCCTTTGTTTATTGTAATGCCAGTTATACCCGCAGTTAAGCGATAGTACTGCCAGCAGTAGCATCGTGCTGTTGGACAAGATCCGCGGAATTACACAAGTAGTTGAAAGCGTGAAGCAACATGTAGTAGTCCTGTTACCCGAATTCCCTATAGTGAACATCATAACCATCCGTATCAAATACACGTTTTACAAAATAAGACTACTTAATGCTGCAATGTTTTCTACAACAAGAAAACAATAATGCCAGTTCATACAACGACGGCTAGTAATAACACAGAAGTGAATAGTAACCTTGTGAAACCTCGTCTATCCTTCATGTACACTTGGAAAGTCCCAATGTGTTATGAGTATCATCAAATGTGTGTAAAACAGTTGAAGTAGAAAGGCATATTTTTTGCAGGGTCGTACGAAGTGTCATGAAACGTGGACCAGTTTGCCATTCAATACAAACCGATCAACCGGCCGTTTAGCCGTACACCGCCAAATTGGCGAGATTAAAGAGCTCGAGGCAACGAACTACCCCGGCAAGCACAAAAGACTAATTTCAACACTATTATCGATCAGTTGCTTAATCGTCTTCATCAGTGTGAATGGAGCCTGGACTGGGATGTTCGACATCGTGAGATTCCACCTCCATGTCCAATGCAGTGTCATCTTCATCGTCTTCCACCATGGCAGACTCGTCGTCTGTGTCGTCGTGCGTTTCCACATCCATGTCAAACATCGACTCCTCCTCCGGCTCAGTGGCGACCACCGTTTTCACACTGCTTCGGTTTCGTTGGGGAGGACCACTACTGCGAATCGCCACAGCACGTCTCACCTCCTTCTTTTCAGCAACGGGAGCACTTTTTTCTTCGACGTCACTATCGCCACCAAGCCCACCCTCTTCTTCTTCAGCCTCGTCATCATCACTCAATACCGTCCACGGTGTTTTCCCTTCAAACTTTGATAAACACTTAGCACACTGGTCTATACGACATAGTTTAACTTTGCATGGTTTTAAATGCATGCGTTCCCAATGTCGGTAATAGTTCCCAATACGGGCAAACGGCATTCCACACATGGAGCACTCTAAAGCCATAGGAGCAGACGATGGCACCACAGCAACTGGTTTTACTTCAGGAGGCTTAGCAGGCTCGGGTGCTGCTGGCTTAGTTTTTTTATCGTCCGGGGTGTCCAACACACGCTTGGCCACAGTACTGTGGGCCTGATAAACGTGAGTCTCAAACAGTTTATACATCCCAAAAGTAGCTGCACACACGGTACATTTGTACGAGAGATGAGCCGGTTTCAAGATCATATTATGGTCCTTTGACATGTGAGCAAGCAGCTTCCACTGAAACACTTTACCGCAGATGGTACAGCGGCCACTGTCTTGCCCCTTGTTGGCATTTTCCTGCATGCTTGATGTCACTAGGCCGTGAGCTCCCAAAAGATGGCGCTCGAGTCCCTGATCTGTGAAAAACCGGAACTGGCACTTCTGGCAGTTGAGGGGTGGGCGGTTGAATATCATTTTAGGATGAATCTTCACTTTATGAATCCACTGCATGTGAGTACGCAGCTGTTCCAAATCTTTTATGTAGCCATCACAAATCTCGCACACGACAAACGACGAGGCAGTCTGCAGGCCCAGTTTAGCCACCGATGTGGATGGCGTTGGCAACCGTGTGCGAACGGGAACTACCGACGCCTTTGTTGTTACAGGTGTAATGGAGATGTTCGGCTTGGGGGTCTGCATACGCTGCGGTGCAGAGTTGAGCAGGACAGACCTTGAAGGTGGGGCACCAGCTATGTTTGGCACCAAAGCAACGGGTGTCGGACCTTGTAATGAAGTAGAATTTGATGTTGCAGTGGGCAGTACAGTAAACCGTTGAGTGTTCAGCTGGCCGAAGTTTCCGCCAACGACAGGCATTAGTTGGCCAGAACTGTTGACCACTTGATAAATCTGACTGGTCGTCTGATACTGCTGCGTAGAGGGAGTCATCATTTGATTCACCATAACTCCTTGGTTCGATGGTACAAACACTGGAGGTTGTCCAACAGTATGTCCAACAGTAGTACGCTGAACTGATGGCTGAGGATACATTACGCTGCTGGATCGGTAAAACAAGTTGCCAGTGGTAGTGCTGCTCACTGTGACACTGTTGCTAACTGTTGGCAAAGTACGATAGGTTGTGGTGGCAGGCTGACTTGGTGCAATTGGTAGGCGGTAGTCTTTTGGTTTAATAGTTGTTATCTTGGATCTATTTGCTGCAAGCTGGGATGCGAGGGTGCTGCTGTTGTATTTGTTTCCAGAAGACATGTAGTTCATTCCAGGCGGAATTATGGGATAAACTTTTGGCCTCTTGGCCGGAGGATCAAACTCGGGCGGAGGAGCCAAGTTTCTCTCTGGGTAAAACTTCTTTTGACACTTGAAGATGTGCTTTGTCACTTTGGCTTTTGAATTATCCTCAAATTCACAAAGGGGGCAATGGTGGAAACAATACGGCCTTTCTAACCTAGCCACTACGTTGTGCTCTGCCTCCATGTGAAACTTGATATCTTGCATTACATTTGTGTGATGAGTGCAGAAGTTACACCTGTATTCCACCTGCATACTTCTATGAACCACATGCCTCTGGTGAGGGAATGAGTAATGGTGTTTCATAACGGTCATCGATTCTGTCTTGAAGCTGCAATAACTACATTTCCTCATAGGATGGTGAAATGGCTCATTCTTCTCCTTTGTCTCAGCTAGTGAGTTCACTAGAGCTTCCAGTGTTTTATCCTCGGCAACGTTGCGACCTTCTTTCTCAGCCTTACGCTTTTGAGACTTGACCAAGTCATTCTGCACCCACTCTCGAGTCAGGTTTAGTCCAATATCGACAAAAAACTTGCCAAGATTGCTGTCAAAGTATGCGCCCCAACGGTCCGCAGCCTTAGGCCTGCCAATGGGATTGGGGAAGCTGGGACTTCCCTGTGAGGTAGATGGTGTAGCGGCAGCAGTTGCTGCAGCAGCGGCAGCTGCAGCAGCCGCAGCTTCAAGAGCTTTCTTTTTACTTGCTGCTTTTGCTTCCTCCAGTTCCTTTATTTCTTTTGCATCCAAAGGTAACATTTTTAGAAATTCAGAAATAGTACGTGAGGGAGGGTACTCAATGAGGTAAGGAACTACTAAGGAGGGCACCTCAACTGCCATGCCACCATCTTCGATTATCGACGGCGTTAACGCAACTGTGTTGGTAGTGTTGGTAGAAGAAGCAGAAACGTACTTAGATATTTGACTTGTTGGAGTCAATGTCGTCATGTTGCTCATGCTGATAGGAGTAAGAGTGGTTGTTGGCATTCTCGAACTCATGCCTGTCGAAACGGTGATTGTATTCGAAATGCTAGTAACCGCTTTGGATATAGTGCTAATGCTTACTTCACCAGGAGACGACTTTGTCTCTATAATAACTAAAGTAGGCTTTCCTTCCTGAGGCCCGCCCATTTCTTTCCGAACTGCATTGTTTATGACCTGAGCAAGAGACTTGGTTTCTGTTACTATTATAGTGTGAGGTTTTTCAGGAGGGCCTTTAGGATGCCCTGCCACCCTGTGAGGTGATTTACTATAATCACGCTTGACCTTGGGTTGTTCAACCACTTCCTCAGTTTCTGATGCTTCACTTTCTTTTCGTGCTCTCTCTTCACTTTGCCGATCTCTGATGATTCTCTGCCGTGCACTTCGGCGTACTTCCATCTTCATCGCCTCTTTCATGGCTTCCTTGTCTGCAGCAGACACGCTATCATCTTTATCCTTTTTTTGGTCTTTACTAGAACTCCTTCTTTCACGAACTTTTTCACCGGTCTTGGATTTTTCAGTCGTAGTGTCATCGTCTTCCTTCTCTACCTTAACTTTAACTTCCATCTTCTCATTTTCAGTTTTATCCGTTTTTCTCTTCTCAGATGGCTTCTCTTTGTCGTCAGCTTTGCAATCCAACTCCTTTTTAGGTTCTTTGAGTGGTTTTGTATTGTCACTATCTTCTGCCAATAATTTGTCTTCATCTACATCTGTGTTGTCTAGGCTACGTCCTTCTCGAGATGATTTGCCCCCTAATGCATCCTCCTCGTCTTGTAGACTATCGTCTTGGTCGAGTAACTTGTCATCCATCAAGTCGTCATCTTCGTCGTCATCTTTCTCATCATCTAACTCGCCATCTTGCAAACTACCATCCTGATCTTCTGCCAGCTCTTGTTCACCTAATAATTCATCTTCGGCAGAGCTCTCACTTTGCTCGCCCACTTTCTTCTTTGACGAACTAGATCCTGGTTTGCTATTACTCGCAGATTCATCGCTAGTGCAAACAGAGCCATTCAGTTCGGCTGGCTCTGTTGTATTACTGTCCTTTTTACCTGTTGAGCTAGCATTGGATAAACTTCCCTCCTGATTGCTAGCTTCATCCTCCTCGGCATCGGAGTCGGTACCATCTCGAGACTGGCAATGATTGCTCACTGGTGTCGCATTGTCTCCATCTTTATCTACTTTCTGTGCAGTGCCCTTCTCCTTCCTGTCAGGAGGTTCTTTACCAGAACCGAGACCAGCTTTGAGTTTCTGGGCCAAAGAAGGTTTACTACTTGAATCCAAAGGTGAAGCTGGTTGGCTCCTTGAATCTTCATCACCTTCACAACTGCCATCGTAATCATCAGCATTATTGCAGGCAGCCATGGTTTATGCCAATTTATGCCACTGAAAATATAACAAAAGTGTATTTCAGACATTGCGGATCCAACTAATTAAAAAGCAATACTAGTAATTTGAACATTTTTTTAATGTTTTCAGTTAGTTGGTTTTTTTTATTTATTATTACATGCAACAATATTATGCTACTTGTAAACTGATTAATACACAAGAGTTCGCAGTATTAGTGAAACAAAATATTTTGCGCACGAGTATTAAACAAAAGAAAAATAGAAAAAGGTGAAGGATTGTGGATACCATTAACATCAAAGTTTGCAAATACGATAAAGAACAATTTGCCGGCCCCCCAGTCAGGCCGGCTAAAAATGATTTCTTTTTGCCTAAAACATACTTAACCTGATAATTTTGTCCCAATGCTATGTTCCCCTGGAGGTTTTTTCCGGTGCGCAGGCATCTGCTTGCATATCCCACTGCGCATGTGTGGCGCAGTCCTCCCTTATAAAAGCGAGAGCGTGGACGCTTTCGGCATTCATTCTACTCTCAATATGTCAGTCGGTGACTCGAGAGGGGAGGTAGGGTGGGAGTTAGTTTAAGTATGTTTTAGGCAAAAAGAAACCATTTTTATCCGGCCTGGCTGGGGGGCCGGCAAAATGTTCTTTCTTTGTTGCCAAAACATATTAACCTGATAATTTTAACATTATCAGTTGACCTCGTCAAAAATGGTGGTGGGCACCGCCTTGACAGGCACCCCGGGATGCAAGCAGGCTTAGCCCCCAAATTTTTTTATCTGGAAGAGAAAAAATTGCACTTTATTCAGAACACTTTTGAAACAGGAATTTGGATCTCTTTTGTAAGAGTTGGTGGTCCTGAAAAGGACCGTTGTTTTAAGATCTTGCTTCCTTCATGGATGGCTTGCTTCTGCTTTGTTTTGAGTACTTACGGGGGCTTGACCGCGGTTATGGCTGCGACGTTTGGTCCCAGCCAGTGTAGTCCTGTTTCTTCCCTTGACATGTCCCTCAGGTAGTGAGAGGTGAAGGTTGATTGATGGCGCCTGGATGCTGCTGCTAGGATCTCTTCGATCGGGGTGGCATTGTGGTGGGCCCATGATGTGGAGATCGCTCTAACCTCATGTGCCGTCACTCTCATGCTCTTGCTCATGTTTTGTTTGTCGTAAGCTCCTTCAATTGTTTTCCTGATCCAACGGGACACCATGGCGGCTGAAGTTTCTTCGGTTTGGGGGGGTCAACTTGGAGGAATAGGCCCAGTCTTGACTTATGGTCTGCTACATGACGTGTTTGATATTGACAGTAGCCAATATTTTCACGTAAGAGGATGCAGTAGGACTAGAGGTCATCCACTTAAATTAGTGGTAAACATAATAAAACTGGATTGCCGTAAGCATTTTTTCTGCAATCATGTCATAAATGTTTGGAACCAGCTACCCTCTACTGTCGTTTTGGCACCTTCACTAACCACTTTTAGAAAGTTATTGAACCATACTGACCTATCAAAGTTTGTTGACAAATAGCAATCAGCTGCTGTTCGCCATTTTCCTCTTCCACTGTGGTTTATTTGTTTTGAAATTTTTCCGTGTGTGTATGATTGTTGACAACAATCAATCTGGCTGGCTTTGCTTTTTATCATGTTTTTTTTTTTCTTTTTTTTTTATCTTTTACCGTAATTTTACCAGCTACAACTGTAGTTGCATCAAATTATTATTATATTCATCAGTGTATGTCGGTTTGTTCGAATAGGGTAAACAAGGCATAAATAAAATTGCGGAAAATTTATTTGAGAATATGTTCCATGTACTTGTGGCATATCATTTAGCCCGTCAGGGGTACTGTTTCTACATAGGAAAATACAAATTGGTTTACTTTATTTATTTATTCATTTTTAAATGGTGACAATTGCCATTTTGGGGATGCATTTTATTTTTAGTACTTATCATAACCATAATTTGTTTTACATAACGATGCTTTTTAAACCATCTCATTAAATGTTCATCTGCTTTTATTTTTACTTGGGCCAATCCTCCACGTCCTGTGTCCAACACGTTTGGCGATGCCATCGGGGGGCCTTAAGAGTCCCTGGCAGGTCTAACCTTGGTGGTAAGGCATTCGTGTCCCAACACCTAATCCTCTCACCTTCCCTTGCCGGCCCAACTCTTTCATTACATATGATTGTCTTCTGTTTTTAATTTAGGCTGGCTGTTAGCGATCTTAGGGTCCTTCCCAGACCTGTTGCCATCGTGATAAATTATTATTATTATTATAATAGCTGATTTCTGCCTCTGCGGATGTCTTCATGTTGTGTGCGGGTTAGGTAAAAGCATAGTGCTCTGACTGAACAGAGGAGACAATCTGGTTCGTTGCTACAATGTTAGAGAGGGACGGTTTTGATGGCTCAGAGGGTTTTTGAGTTTTTTTGCTCTGAAAGATGCTCTTGGGTGTAGTGTCACTGAGGAGGAGTTTTGACCGAAAATGCAGTAGACAGGGTCTGCCGACAGGGCTTGAATTTCCAAACATAGTAGACTGGCTGCCAGGGTTAAAAGGAAAACAGTTTTCCGGGTCATGAGATGGAGGGAGCTGTCTAGCATGGGTTCGTAAGGTTCTTCCATTAGGGATTGTAAAACGACGGATAGGTCCCAGTCGGTTACGGTCTGTCTGGTTGTTGGACGTTCGTTTTCAAAGGATCGTAGTAATGCTGAGATGCGGTAGTCGTCTAGTAATTTGGTTTTGTTTGCTGCTTTGAAGAACGAATTAAGGGCGGAGCGGTAGACAAGGATTGTTGAGCCCTTTTCCTTTAGTTTGTCAATGTTAAATAAGTTGATGAAAAATTTCAGGTGGTCGGCAAAGGAGGGGGGGGGGTCGATTGGATTAATGTGTTTTGTGATACACTGTAGCGGCGGACGCTACGACGGGCTAGGTGCTTGTAACGTCTCCGCACTCATGGTTGATTTACTTGCATGTAGAAATGACGGATTCGCGACTTTCTGACTATTATGGCGTATAACAGCTTAGTAGGGCCTCAATCCTGGAGGGAGTGAAGATAACTTTCCTAACTAAATTAAATTAGGCTATCCAGTATTTCTACCTGGTCTTTAAGGCTGCCACCACCGGTGGGTAAGTATAAAAGCTAAGGGGGTTTTGAATAAAAATGGGCTTACATATTATTAAAACACTAGCAATTATTCCGCACTAGAAACCGTACTTGTAGTTTTAAAAAATGTTGGTTTTAATAAAAGGAACAACTAATGAAAATAGCACTTTACATTTTGGTTACTACTTACAACAGAAGGCTTTAAATTAAAGCAAAAAGCTTTTCGTGAAAGCAAACGAATTTACATTACAGAAAATTCAAGTTCAAAAGCAACAACTGGCTTCTAAATAAATACAACTTTTCGAGTAGAAAAAGTAGGGTGAATTCTAGAAGAATCCGTTAATTTATATAATAACCGCATCCACTAAATTATACAATTAACCCAGACATATATCTCTTTCGCAAAAGAGTGCCCGAATCCTCAAGGGCCACTGTCTGCCGTTTAAGTTAAAATGTGGTTTAAAATAAACAAAGAAGTTTGGTTTTTAGGAAGAAAACCACTCTGACATTACAGTAAGCAGGGGGCCAAAAATGCCGATGGCTTGCTTAACTGTGAAAGTCTACAACAAAAGTGAAAATTGAACTATAAATTTAGAATTGGGGTCCTAAAGGAAAACTTTCAATTTAAACTAGTAACACATACTGACCACTACCTTTACCCGGCACGGCAACCTTCAGAACGCGGAATCTCCACTCCTGACTGGCCGTGACCACCTCTGGTTTTAGATCTATGGAGGGAGGGCAAGTGGGGCTTTTTATGCCGAAGCATCAGATTTTGGCGACCAATGCGCGGATGCCGAGGAGACCTACGGCCTCTTGATTGGCTGAGGCCCGGGGAAACAATGGAAAGTGGGAGAAGTCGGGTAAACAAAGGGTTTTGCTTGGGAACCGTTTGAAGGAACAGGGACTATGTACACATGTGCCAATATGGAGTTTTGAACTCATTGACAAAGGAAAATTGGCATTTAGGTTTTTTTAGGTGTACTGAAAATAAACTAGTGTCACTAAAAACATTGTTAAACTACAGTGTTATGCACCGCAACTATTGAAGGAAGGTGTAAAGTAGCTAGTCTTCACCAAGAAATTTGAGAGGAGACCTCTGCTCAAAAGATCAAAAACCTGAGGGTTTATCGTTTTCGCAACATTTTTTTTTTCATTCGCGCTCGCTAGCACCCAATAGGCCTATAAAGACCTCCGTCTTCAACAACCCACACCTCCGTGAAAAATGGACCAAAACGTTTGAAATTTGTGGCCCTTAAATAGACCTGAACTTTCCAAAGACTTCTGCGAAAACAGAACTTTAAATTTCCTATCCAATAATTCTCTACACCATTTTGAAAAACTCACCAAAATTACCGGCACCGCACGCAAATCTTCAACCGCCATTTTCAACACTTTGTACAAAAATTGTATTTACGTTTATTTCTTTTGCAGGCATAAAGCCAACCAGCTCAGTGTTGTTTAGGAGGTATTTAGCCTCATATATGTATTTGAAAACCCAACACTTGACGTTTTTATTCTAGCAAAGGCCAAGTTATTTATGAAAACTTCGACTGTAATTTTTATTATTAGCGGCTGCAATAATATTTCATTAATGTTCATGCGTTCTAGCATTCAGGGAAAACGCTGGTATATTTAACCGTTTATTTTAATTGGGCAACTGTTTAGCAAAAACTAGATCTCTAAACACTACTGAACTCGGCAAAAACTTTCCTTTGAATTTTACCGGACAATTTTTCTAAAGTGTTTATCTTGTATTTATTTCAGAGCTTCGACCGTGGTAACATTCCTACTATCAAATATCACGTTTGTAAAAAGGATTTGAGCTAAACACTTCGTCCCCCCCCCTCCTTCAATAGTTGCGATACATAATATCGTATTTTTATTTATAGGCCTATTCACGTTGTTATGAGTCCAAACTCACTTGCACTTTCAAAACTCAGGCCTCTAAAACTCCCATGTCGGCAATTCCCTTTGTCCTGCAAGCTGCAGATATTCCCATCCAATCAAAACACTCCATTCAATTTCCCCTCCACTCCAAGCTACCCTGTCCGTCCGCGCTGCCATGCCCACTTCCGGTACTGACAGCCTGGCCGGTCTGAGTCAGTCTCTCCTCCTCAAGAGGTCCCAGGAGTCTAGGTCTAGCAGGAGAGGAAACCAGGCTGCTGACAGCCAGAGGGGGGCTATTAGGAGAAATAGGCTCTGGCTTTCTTCTATTTTTTGAAGGGCTTGTGGAAGTAGTTTGAACGGAGGGAAGAGGTAGGCAAACAGGATGTGCAATGGAAACGGCAGGGCGTTACAGCTATTGCTCCTTCGTCCGGGATCGGACTAATGTGATGGGAAAGTCTGGCATTGTGCTTCATGGCGAACAGGTCCACCATCGGAGTACCCCAGATGCTGAAGAGAGAGTCGCAGATGGATTTCTTGAGGCACCATTCGCCTGTTGGTGGATTCCGGCGTAAGACAGAGTGGGCAATCACATTTCTGTTGCCTGGAATGTGAAGTGGCAGTAGGGTGATGTCGTTCGGAATGCAAAGGTTGAAAATTTCGGAAGTTACGGTGTGAAGGGATCTTGATTTTGTTCTACCCTCCTTTCTGATGTAAGCCAGGGCTGTAGTGTTGTCAGCTTGGACCTGGATCATCTTGTTTTGGATGAGTGGGAGGAATTGTCCAAAAGCTAGCAGGATTGCTCGGAGCTCGAGAATGTTGATGTGGTCTCTGCAAGATGTTGGCCAAAGACCCGAGACTTCCAGGTTGTTAGGTGTGCGCCCCAACCGGTTTTGGGTGCATCTGTGTTGATGAGGAGATCGGGGGGTGGTTCGTGGAGGGGAAGTGTCTTCGAGAGGTTAGTGACATCGGACCACCATAGGGGAGTTTCGAAGGGGAAGTCGCTGTTGAACGGTCCTGGCTTGCCGGGGTGTTTTTGGTTGATGGACCAGCTGTCCATGCGGTGATGGTGAAGGGGCCTGGCCATCGATCGATCGTAGGGAACGAGGTTCGCCATTGCATCCATCTTTCCTATGAGGGAGTTGGGAGTGAAGTTGGCTTGTTTGCGAAAGAGACGGATGTGTTGAGGAGGTCCTCGATGCAGTCCGGTCTTCGGTGAGGGCGAGATCCTTGCCGATAGTAGATCGAATGAAGCTCTGAGGAATGTGAATGGCGTGACTTTGCGCAGTTTACTCCGAAGCCCAGATGGTTTGGCAGGGAGATGGTCTTGTCTCAGTTGAGTTCCAGAATGTGGGGGTCCGGTTGTTGAGGGCCCAGTCATCTAGATATGCGCTGGCTTGGCTTTGATGTTGGTGAAGTTTTGCCAAGATTGGTTTTAACATCATTGTGAAGATTCTGGGTGCAGCATTCAGTCTGAAAGGAAGGCAGCGGAATTCGTAGACCCTTCGGTCGTAAATGAAGCGGAGAGATGGGTGATTGTTGGATGAAGGGGGACATGAAGGTAGACATCTTCCAGGTCGATTGAAACTGTCCAGTCGTTCTGTTTGAACGAAAGGTGTATGGACTCGAGGTTTCCATTTTGAAGTGATCGTTGCGAATGTACTTGTTGAGAGGTTTCATATTGAAAATCAGACGGGAGCCTCCTGACTTCTTTGGTCGGGTGAAAATGGAGCTGTAAAAGCCCGGACCCGGCTTGTGGCATTCTTTGATTGCATTTTTGCGAAGGAGTTCAGACACTTCGAACGAAAGGGATTCTGTGATCGGAGGGGAGAACTTCCATGGAGGGGAGGTTTAGTGGTGGCTGAACTAGGAGTGTTGGTCGAAAGCCATGTTTGATGACCGAAAGGACATCCGTGTTGAGGGTTAGTTCTTGCCAGGCCGGGAAGAAGTGGCGGAGTCTTGCGCCGACTGGAAGGCAGGAGAGGCGGGAGGCGTGATTGTTGGTTCTTGCGAAAGGAACTACTGTCCCCTGGTGAGGAGTGACAGCTTCTTTGATCGGGAGTTGCGGCTCGTTTCTGTTGGTTCCTTTGGCCGGAGCGGGAGGAGTCTGGCCGAAAGGGCTGTTGGTTTCTCGGCTGAAAGGACGTATTCTCATTCGTGGGGGCCGGGGGTGATGTCGAAGTGGCCTTGTTACAGTCGTCCGGTGGAGGGCGGGGATTGGCCTGTCTGTTCTTCTGAAAGGGGCGATTGGATGAAGGGTTTTGTTTTGGGGGTTTGGGTTTCCTTGAAATGTGCAAGTGTGAGGCTAGAGACGGGATGAGACCACGGAATAGGGTGTCCGACTCGTGAATTGGTCGGTTGCGGAGACGGTGACGAGTGGAGACGTTGAGGTTGTTGGCGGATGAAAGGGCTATTTCCCGAAAGAGGAGGGTGTTGCTAAAGAGGGCCCTGGTTGCCCAGTTTAAGGAGTGGTAGGTTGCGAAGCTTGCTTTCTGAAAGAGCTGTGAGATTAAGGATGAAAGATTGCGAATCTCTTCTCGGCTTGCGTCCGCAGAGAGTTTCTCACACAAGGCGTTAACCGCAGTATTGAGGACGTCGTCTTGGGAGGCCACCCGAAGGCTTAGCCGAAGGCATTTATCGTTTTCGAATAGAACAAAAGTTTGGATTTCTTTCTTAGGGATGGAGAGAGCTGTGCCGAAGTCCATCTTGATTTCACTGTACAAGAATTCGCATTCAGAATACGTGTCGAAATTGTGTGTGTTCGTGGCGCCGTCACCGAGAGGACGAAAGAAACTGTTCTCACGGCCAGGGCGTGGAGCAGGTGGTTCTTTGTCAAGGATGAGTGGGTCACCCTTGCCGAGGAGGGAGCCTTAATTACGAAGGAGGCACGTCAGAAGGGTTGTTGATTGGCCTAGAAGGTTGCGTGGTTTTGCATTCTTGTCCCGAAGGGCAAACCCAAATCCCGTTTTTAAGCCACGGTTAATGACTGGGGCATCAGCAGACTGCAATGGTTTGAAAAGAAAACAATCTGGTACCATTTCTTCGACTGTCTTGAGAAGCGTAGCGAGAGGCAATGTTGGATCATCGGCCGAATCGTCCGGGAAGTGAATTCGTCTTTCAGGCGTAGGGAGTGTGGTGGACGAAGGGACTGCCTGGGCGGCCGGCGTTGAAGGCGGTGCTAGCGGCGAAGGGCCTTGAGTTGTGGGTGGAAAGGAGGTCCTGCGTTTCTTCAAAACACCCGAAGGGGAAGGAGCGTAACGTTTGTGGCTCGAAGTCGAGGCAACCCAATCTGAGTGCGGGCATGATGGGCTGAAGAAGTACACGATGGCGGTGGCATTGGATTGTCTTTCATCGTGCGAACGGCGTTAAGGACGATGTCATGTACGTGTGACACTGAGGCCCAGACGTGAAGAGTTCGACGAGAGGTCTAAAGGATACTTCGAGCGGGTGAAAGAGTAGTAGTGGCTCGACAGAGATTTCTTTTAGCTTCACGGTAATTGTCCTTCGCAAGTTGTAAATTATGACGAAGGGAAGAGAGATCCATGGGTTCTACAGGTGGGGTACGTTGACCCGCTTAAAGGGGAGACTCCGAAAGGGCGTTATCATGGCCGAAGGGAGCGTCGGTGAATGTCGCAGGGATGATCGGCTCCGTGGCGGCAAGGTTGAGAGCGAAGACCCAGCGGTCGCCAAGAGCGAAGGGAGCAAGAGCACGAGGGAGAGCGGCAGATGAAGCGGGAGCGTCAGCAGCGGCGGCCATCTTCGGTAATCCAAATTCCGTGCGAAAGGCGGGGAACTTCAGCGCGAGTTGGCGTGGAGACACCTCTGGAGGAAAATGAATGCCGAAAGCGTCCACGCTCTCGCTTTTATAAGGGAACATCACATTGGGACAATGTAATGCTAAAATTATTAGGTTAATATGTTTTGGCAACAAAGAAAATTAGTTTTCCAGAAATTAAAAAAAAAAGAAAAAATTGAGCTGGAGGCACAATATTTCAGCTGACCTGTGATTTCACAGGTGAGATCACTGATTATGAAAAAAGGGGGTGGATGCACTGGATACCTTGTCAGAGCCGATTTAAATTTAAGAAAACTGAGGGTTAAAAATTACTGCATTCTTAGTAGATTTGACAACTTTCCCTAGTTGTCACTCTTTGTTTGCCTTCAGCTTTTCTACATATAGTTCACTTCACAATGAAACATCACATTTCTAATCCTAATGAAAATTGGCCGTGCTTAATTTTGTTCAAGAGCCCCAGCAGCGTACAAATGAAAACTGGTTCACCAACCCTCTCACTCGTGCAGCGTCAAAGCGCTTCCCAAAAGCGAAACGCATTAAAATTATTTCCAGCGGTGACCCAAGACGCAATTAGTATAATATCCTGTAATGCTTTCCCCCACCCCTCCTCCAACTTCGACCACAACAAATTTCTTAAGCACAAAACTAGACAAGTTTTCAGCAAGCTAAAAAGCAGAAACTACAGTACTGATTTTTTGGGGCTCCATTCTCCTCAATGTTAATATTAGGACTAGCCTATTAATGGCGGTTGATTACTTGCAATCCAGCTGCTCTCACCCAGTGAGATCTGTAGACAGACTGTTTCGCGTTCGCCCTTGTTTGCGCTTGATCAGTAGAGGGGCAATACTCTATGGATGAGAGCAAAGGCAACCTTACTGGTGGTAATTTAACAGCACAAAACCAGACTTTCAAATGGCTCATTTCCTCCTTGATCGCTTAATTTGAATTTCACAGTAGTTCTATTAACAATGTTTTTAGTGAAAACCAGACTTGTTTCAGCAAGCTAAAAAACAGAAACTACTGCTTGTTTGGGGCTCCATTCTACTGAATATTAAGACACTCATATTTAGGCCTTTTAATGGCAACTGATCGCTTGATACCAAGCTTTTCTCACCCACAGAGATCTATAGACATGACTGTTTCGCCATGATTGGACTGGTCAAAAGAGAATACTCTGTGGATGTGAACTACGGGGGTAATTTAACAAGTACAAAAACGGACTGGTTTCACCTATTTACATCTAAGTTGGACTCGGGCCAGTTTTGGTAAGAACTCCAAAACTATTCAGTACAGAGACTTGCAGTTAGCATTGTTTTCTTCAGGAAGGGCAGAAGCATCTTCCTGTCCCACTTTCAAGACACAACCCACTTGCGAGGAAATTGTGTAATTTAATTTGTTTGTAGCAAACCACAGATTATACACATTGGTTTGTACAGAGTCATTATTAGACCATTAAAAAATACGTATCAGTCGATTTTGATCTTCCAGTAGTTCTCCAATGGGCCATATTTAGGGCCGGTACTATACAGCTTTCTTAGACATCCGTCTTTCACTTTTTATGCGGTTGGTTATGCTAAAACAGTATTTTGCTGGCCCCCTGATGGCCAAAAATTGTTTCTTTTGACTGGAGGAATTGTACAATACCTGTGAATTTTAGCATTCCTTTCGAAGGATGTTTTCTTCCCTGGAGGCTTCGAAGTTGTTTAGAGCCGACCAGCTGAGTAACCCGGCCTGTGAATGCGTGTGCGCAGCCCCTTTATAAAAGCGTTCAGGCGAAGCGGCCTGTCATCTTTTCCCTCTCAATAGGTCATAGTGGTGACTCAAGAGGGGAGGTAGGGATGGTACAGGTAATGTACGTTTCCTCCAGGCAGCCGGCAAAATACTGTTTCTAGTTGCCAAAAGGAAACATTAATTACCTGTGAATTTTAGCATTCACAATAGATCTCATCAGTAATGGATGTGGGCACCACCTGACGGGTTCCCTAGCTGAAACGGGCAGTTTGTTTAAAGATGGGCCTTGCTTCTGCTTCAGGACATCTGCTTCTAAGACATCATACTTTAAGACTTCCGTTTTCAGTGCTTAAGAGGGTTGGACGACACATATGGCAGCGAAAATGGGTCCCAGGCGGTTAGCCCATTTTCTTGTTTCGTCATGTCTCTGAAGTAGTGGCTTGTGAAGATGAGTTTGGTTTCCCCAGGAGGCGGCTTTCAGGATTTCGGGTATTGCGATGTTACTGTGGAAGGCCGATAATGTGGAGAGTGCCCGTAGCTCACGTGCTGTCACTCGAATGGTGATGTCTGGGTGGTCGTTGCCGATTTCTCTTAAGCGGTGGTGATGATGGTTCAGATCCAGGATGCAATCATTCTCGCCGAAGTCGGTGATGAAGGAAAGGAAGAGTTGGTTGCTGCTTTAGCGAAATTCGAGGTTTTCAGTCCCCAAAGCGTAAGGCTCGTACAAGAAAGAGGGGATGCTCAGGTTCATCGCCAGTTATGTTAGTCAGTGCTGGAATGATTATTGGCTGTGTAGGTTCGCAGGGTCGTTAAGTCTTGCCTTGGAAAGTTGCTTGGCCTAGAGTGAATGGCAGTGCAGTCTTCGTAAAAACAGTAAGCGAGTTCGATGGAGAGGGTTTGAATTTTGCTGCAGCATAGGCTGGTTGCTAGGGTAGTCAGGAAGACAGTTTTTCTGGTAAGAAGGTTGAGCAAGTTTAAAACGATGGAAAGATCCCAGTCGGGAAAGGAGCGCTGAATTGAGGGACGTTCCATTTCTTAGGATTTGATCAGTGAGGCCCAGTGTTATAATGTTCCACAGCTTTCTATGACGCAGTTTTGTAACCTAAACATTTTTCTGCAGGGTTAATTTTTCCGGTGTTGGAATTTTTCAAAGAAACAAGCCCTTTGAAGAGACGATTTTTTTTAAGCATAGCAAAGCATTTAATTCATTAAAAAACCTTTGTATAACTTTTCTCCCATTACGTTATCCAAAGTAACATTTTTTAAATGCTTGTAAAAATAAGCACCGTACATGGCAACTAAAACTGATTTTTAAAATTTCCTTGTAAACCTGTATCCTGCAGGAGGGCCACTCAGTTTCACAAAAACTCATCAGACGTGCCAGGCCCACACTTTTAAAGTACCATCAGACCCTCCATGCCCAGTCGTCGCGAAAAAAGGGTTGCGTCGCCTCCTACCTAATTGCTTCCTCCACGATATTAGTCCTAAAATTACCCCAGAGAGCTGCAGATTTTTTCTTATGCATTTGCAAGCCACGTTTGCTTAAAAATGTAAATTAAATGGTTTTTTTTTTTTAAAATAACTTCAGAATGGGAGTAGCTAGTGACTTGTGGTTTGCACCATTGAAAAGCTGGCGAAAAAAGGGTTAAAATGGTGTATTTGAACGTCAAAATTGGTTAATATTTATCGAAATTATCGTTGTTTCCGCATATGTCGAAAAAAGTGCGGCTTACGGTAAAAAAATTTGATAGCGATTATTTTCTGCGACCGCCCGGAATTTTTGCCACGTACGTCGCAGAACTTTCTCACACGGGGCAGTGAGGAAATACGGAATCTTCTAGAAAGCGAGAATTGCCTGCAGCTTTGAAAACAGAATTCAATGCCAACCTAACGGATGACAAGAATTGTTGATCTGTTGAGTACTTGTTTGAACAGGGTTCAGACAATTTTTTATTTCTCAATTTCCTTGACATTTCCAGGTTTTCCAGGTACATCCAATGGCAATTTCCAGGTGTTTACAAGTTTAGCCATAGGGAAACATTAATGGCATGTTTTTATAATATTTGTACGAAAATAATCCAACATCCTAAAAAATTGCTGTTTAGAGACTAGTCAGACGGGACTAAACGCATTTTCATCACAGATATTGGTAGTAGCTCAGATGTGGTTTATTGAAGTTATGTCTAAAGTACTTGAACATATTAAAGCACAAATTAAAATATTTGCTACTAGCCTAGGATTTTGTTTGTTATCTACTAAATCAATATCACTTACAGACAATTCAAATTTCCTTGTCTTTTCCCCGATTTTCAAAAAATTTCTTGTTTTCCCTGAAATTTTCCTGCGAATTTGGCTCTATTATCATTTTCCCTGAGATTTCCAGGTTCTCCAGGTTTTGTCGAACCCACTGGGGAATTTTATTAGTTCCGGTAGAGGGAAATTGATCGGATTGACTTTCCTTCTGTTGCATCAATAAAACCATCGCTTCCAGTGATTGTCGTAGATATCGGTAGAGTTCCTGATGGCCTTGCTTGCAATTCGCGTGGCTTGTTCCTTCAGAATTCCAGTCTCTTCAAGGAGTTCGATGATAGTAGCCACCCGTGTAGGTGTAGGGATCTGGTGTGTTGATGGAATAGGGTCACTTTCCTTTGTGAGTAGATCTGGAACTTCTGGTAGGCTTCTTGGAAGGTCGGTAAGTATGTTTAAAAGTTGTTTAGGAACTACAGGCCAGTTTGGTGCTATTATGAGAGAGATTCCCTGAGTTGCTAGGATCTTTTGGAGGAGAGATGGGAGCAGCTTGAACGGGGGGGAGGAGGAATAAGGTTCTTCTATGGGAAGGTCAGGGCTTCCCCTTCATAGGCTTGATCGTCCGGAATTGGGCAAGTTTGGCATTGTGCCTCGTGGCGAACAGGCCCACTATAGGTTTGCCCCATATGTTGAAGAGAGATCTGCAGATGGACTTCTTTAGAGACCATTCTCTGATGGTGGTTTCTGACGAGAGTGTGTCTGCAATGACGTTGCGGTCACCCAAAATGTGGAGGGGAAGAATGATCGTGTTCAGAGACAGGCAAAGTATGAATATTTCTGATGTGATGTGATGTAGTTGTCGGCAGTGGGTGCTTCCTTCCGTCCGAATGTAAGTAAACTGCTGTGGTGTTGCCCGCTTGGAGCTGAACTACTTTCCTTCGTGAAGAGGTGGCGAAAGTGGTTGAGGGCAAGCCAGACTGCTTTTAATTCCAGCACGCTGATACGGTCCTTGATGTTGGGTGCCCAAGAGCCGGAGGTTTTGTGGTGATTTATATGGGCATCCCACTCTTCCAGGGAGGCGTCTGTTAGGAAACTGCGATCCAGTTGAGGTTCGTGAAGATGGGCGGATTGGGACAGGTTCAAAATGTTCGTCCACCACAGTAGTCTGTCGTGGGGTAAAGAGTTGTTTGTGGGGGACCTCATGGAGTTTGCACGTGGGAGATTTCCCCAGACATCGATGCGAAAGTGTCTGGTCATCCATCTGCCATCAGGGACAAGATTTGCCATGGAGTTTACCGATCAGTGTGTTGAGTTTTGTTGGGTTGTGGTGTGGTTTTTGACAAAAAGAACGACATCTTCCAATTGTGTCGTTAATTCTTTCTGGTGAACGCATGACTGTTGCAAATCCGAGCTTGAATGAAGCTCCTAGAAAGATGAATTCTTGTGACGGTGTTATTCTTGATTTCATGAGGTTTATGCCAAATCCAAGTCTCGTGAGAAGAGCCATGGTGAAGTCTCAGTTGTGATGGAGTTGATCATGGTGGAGGTTGTCGAGTAGCCAATCGAGTAGGCGCTTACTTGAATTTGGTTTTGGTGGAGGTGAGCCAGGAACAGTTTTAGTAAGTCGGTAAAAATTCTCGGTGAGGTGTTGAGCCTGAAGGACAGGCATTGGAATTCGTAGACTGCGCCGTCGTACATGAAGCGGAAAAGATGGTGTAGTGATGCATGAAGTGGGATGTGAAGATAGGGGTCTTTGAGGTAGATTTAGATTGTCCATTCCCCTGGTTTTTGAATTTGGCGGATGGAATCAAAGGTCTCCATTTTGAAGTGGCAATTTGTGATGAATTGGTTGAGGGGTTTCAGGGTGAAGATTAATCTTTCGCCACTGGATTTCTTTGGTCGAAGAAATATGGAGCTGTAGAAGCCCGGGCAAACAAGGTTTGGGCTTATATGAATCGCGTGTTTCGAGAGGAGAACATGAAATTTTGCGGAGAGGCGAAGTTGTGGGTGCTAACTTCCAAAGGTAGAGGTAGTGTCGGCGGTACCCGACATTTTTGTGAGAGTGCCGGTACCAGCCTAGGTACTGAGGTACTAGGTATTTAACGGTTCGTAAAATTTCAGAAGACAACTCACGCTCAAATTCAAAAAGAAACAAATCCTACCGAATTTGCGAATTTTCTACAGGCTGCTTGGCTAAAGATGTTAAAATAGTCCGCCTATCTTCTTCAGGCCACCACAAGAAGCTTATTTACATTATTAACAATGTCAGACGTGCATCGATCGTTGTGGAAATAGACGACTACGACGGGACTCGTAGCCCTCTGTATTTACAAGGCGGCACTCGCTCAGTTCTCTGCTGGTAAGATGCTGGATAGAAGGGTTTCAGGGGCCTTGTAAGTTCATAAACACAGAACCACGGGATATTTCATGCTGGATTGCCAGGGATCCAAGGCCCCTCAAATACACATCCCTTCTGGAATTTGACTCGAGGAGTGTTTGTGTATGGCTCCAGGCAATCTTGTGCTGCGTGTCCATCAGATGTGTGGCAATGCTGCTCGTTATTACCTGGTTTCTGGTGTCTGCCATGTGTTGACTCACTCTTTTCGTGGACACCTTTTCTAGTCTCACCAATATAAATGGCTGGGCATTTCTCACACTCCACTCGACACACACCCTCTGGCGTATTCTTACCATTTTTCAGCTCATCTTCCAGTTCCTTTTTTCTTTTGAGCGGCACCTCTTGTAACTGCTACATTGCTTCTTGTGGAGGATCATTACCACAAGATTTAAGATTTTTACCATTTTTCAAAAATGTGCTAATCCCACATTTTTTAAGCTCATGTTGTATAACATCACTTACTCCATCAAAGTAGGTAACTCACACTCGTTTTACACCTGGTACCATGTCAGTGGTCTTCTCTCTTCCACGTGCTCCCGCCTCATTTCTTTCTTCGGCCTCCCTCTTTCCAATCGCTCGGGTTTCCTTATCAAACGATTCAGTAGTCACCCTGAATACTTTAGTTCAATGAATCTTCCTTTCGTAGACTAAAGATTCTTTTCGGCAATCTCCCTCATAGTCCAGTGTCGCACAACTCTGACAAATTCATTCTTGGCCCCGTTCAGCAATTGCCCTTTCGGGTGGCCAGAATTATATGGCAACCCTCTTCCCGTTGTTGGCTTCGAAAATGGAGAGAAAATGATGGTGCCATCACTTTGTCGCTTTATTAGAACATCCAGAAAGGGAACCTTTCCTTCTGCTTCCCGCTTACAAGTGAATTGTAGGTCCATGTGCCATCCATTCAGCCGTTCCAGCATCTTTTGTATCATGTCGTCCTTCACAACGGCCAGCACACCATCCACAAATCTTTTCCACCACTTTAGGCCCTCCTAAGTTTCAAGGATATATTTGTCCAGGTGCTGCAGCACCATCTCGGCCAGAATCTGAGAGCTTAAAAAACCCATGGGGGCCCCCTTTCTCTGCCAAAATACCTGCCCGCGAAATTCTACATAGATGTGTGACAACAGCACACACACAATACACGATCTTTCTCGTACTCTTCCTCAGGGATGTCGTGCTGCTCAACATCTCCATTAACAATCTGTGACTCAGACTCGGGAAAACTTTGATTACATCAAACGACACAATCAACTTATCTTCATTCACCGTCATGTTTCTCAGCTCATCTGTAGGTTTAATCCTACTCTCGGCGTGGACATATTTCTGAAGTCTACTAGCTAGGAGCCAATCAAGTTGCTGGGATGGGCCTCCCTTCGCAGATGTTATTAATCGCAAGGGTATACCTATTTTGTGAGTTTTTACTTGAGCAAAAATTGTAGGCAGCGCCCGAGGTAGGCTCGGATTCAATTCCAAGAATTGCTCATCCGAAATGTGTCCCTCCCTCTTCAATCTGTCCAGCACAAACACCAGGTCAATCATTGGTCGGTTTCCAATGTAAAGCGACAAAGTGATGGCACAATCATTTTCTCTCCATATAATTCTGGCCACCCGAAAGGACAATTGTTGAACGTGGCCAAGAATGAATTTGTCAAGAGTTGTGCGACACTCGAACGCGACGGAGATTGTCGAAAAGAATATTCAGTCCACCAAAGGAAGATTCATTGAACTAAAGTATCCAGGGGGACTACTGAATCGTTTGATAAAAAAAGCACGAGCGATTGGAAAGAGGGAGGCTGAAGAAAGAAATGAGGCGGGAGACCACTGACAGGGTACCAGGTGTAAAACGAGTGGGAGTTACCCACCTTGATGGAGTAAGTGATGTTATACAACATGAGCTTAAAAAATGTGGGATTAGCACATTTTTGAAAAATGGTAAAAATCTTAAATCTTGTGGTAATGATCCTCCACAAGAAGCAATGTAGCAGTTACAAGAGGTACCGCTCACAAGAAAAGAAAGAAATGGAAGACGAGCTGAAAAATGTTAAGAATACGCCAGAGGGTGTGTATCGAGTTGAGTGTGAGTAATGCCCAGCCACTTATATTGGTGAGACTAGAAAAGGTGTCCATGAAAGAGTAATGACAGAAACCAGGTAATGACGAGCAGCATTCCCACATATGTGATGGACACGCAGCACAAGATTGCCTGGAGTTGTACACAAACACTTCTCGAGTGAAATTCCAGAAGGGACGTACATTAAAGGGGCATTGAATCCCTGGTAATCCAGCATGAAACATCCTGTGGTTCTGTGCTTATGAACCTACAAGGCCCCTCAAACCCTTCTATCCAGCATCTTATCAGCAGAGAACTGAGCGAGCGCCTTGCGAATAAGTGGCATGGTGAGAAGCAGCGAGTGCCGCCTCGTAAATACAGAGAGCTACGAGTCACGTCGTAGTCGTCTGCTATTTCCACAACGATCGATGCACGTCGGACATTCTAAATAATGTAAATAAGCTTCTTGTGGTGGCCTGAAGAAGATAGGCGGACTATTTTTACCATCTTTAGTCAAGCAGCCTCTCGAAAATTTGCAAATTCTGTAGGATTTGTTTCTTTTTGAATTTAAGCGCGAGTTGTCTTCTGAAATTTTTCGAACATTCAAAGTAAGATGGTTCGTTTTTCACGGTTCTTAAAATTTGGAGGTACTTCCTTCGGTACTTCCGGTACCAACGGTATATTTTTCAAGTACCCTAAGCAAACTAATTAAGGTTGGAAATGTAATCACTAATTTCATTTACGATTCTTGAAGAACAGTTTCCTATTGGGTTTTGGCTTACCTTCTTTCGGCTTCCGAGTGATGTCCCAGTGGGGAGCAAGCTTGGGGGACGAGGCCTCCAAAGAGCATGTCAGATTCATGCTGGGGTTGGTTGCGGAGAATATGACAGGTTGAATCGTTTCTATTGGAGATGGAGTTTAAGGTAGCTTCACAGAGGAGTAAAGTGGAATTGAAAAGTGTCTTGGTGAGCCAATTCGTGAAACGAAGCGAAGGATGCTTTCTTGAAGAGCTGGGGTACGAGGTCATGAAGGCTTCCCTGTGGCTGGATTCAGAGGAGTTTATCGCAGCGAGAGTTGATGGCCGTGTGAAGGATGTCGGCTTGCGAAGGCCGAGGTGGATGATTTTGTCATTGTCCGGAAGGATTGCAGAAGGGATTTTTATATTTTTGAGGATATGCGTCGTCGTTACAAAATCCATTTTCACCTAGGGATCGATCGATACAGAAAAATACCGATCCGATACAGATATACCGATATCGATTTAAAAAAAAAAGTCAATGGGTCAGAAAGTCAAACGCATACTTCATCATTATGAAACTGGTGTGCAAGAAAATTAAATTTCTAATTTTTTTTTCTCAGTGGTGGCAGATCCGCAAGTGTACCTACGACTGTAAAAAAAAAAACCCACAGTACACTGCAGATAGGCCTAATCCCAAGAAGCCCTGCCCTGATTCTGGCAATGCACACACGTTGAATTCACTATGTGCAGATGACGTCATGGGATACAAGCGATGCTATGCAGGAAAGGTTTCTCACAAGCTAGGTGGAGTAGTCAGCGTGCACGGAAGTTGATCGTATCGGCTAAAATATCGGTAAATAAACTCCGATACAGATCCGATACCGATTCACAAAAATTACCGATAATATCTGTAAATACCGATACCGATATTAATATCGGTCTATAGCTATTTTCACCTCCGCAGTGAGGAATTCATTTTGTTTGTAGATTTCAAAGTTGCGGAGGTTGGTCAAGCCGTCGCCTAAAGATCGAAGAACCAATTATTCCGGTCGGGACACGGAAGTGGTGGTTTGTTATCAAGCTCAATAAGTTCACCACCGTTGCGTAAAAGGGTGGTCAGGAGAGTGGTTGATTGTCCCAGCATCACTAGGTGTTTTGAGGATCTGACAGTAGCAGAAGCTGGTGGCAAGGCCACGATTCTTTAATGGTTCGGCAACAGTTGAGAGAGGCTTGCACAGAAAGCAATCGGGATGGTTTCTTCAACTGTTTTTAAGAGCTCGGAAAGCGGGATGGCTGTAGTGTAATTGTCGTTGTCTTGAGAATTGTTGTCGAAATGAGGATGTCTTGAATCCAAATCAGCTTCGGAAGATTGGGGCGTGTAGAGGGGGGATTGAGGCTTAATAGCGCGTTGAGGTTGGCGCTAATGACCAAGTGTGTAGAGGGGTGAGAGGTCCGAGCTGCGGCGAATGGAATCATCCAAGACAGAAGCAGTGTCAAGGTCACTGTCATTATCGGTAAAGGTTGGCCCGAAAGGTGGTCTAGACAAGGGAGCGGCGCGTGGCCGGGCACGAAGGCACTGTGACGTTTCGAGGGTATAGGCCAGAGGAGAGATGGCGTTCTCGAGGGGGAAGGGTTTGGCAGAGTTCTGTAATGAAAGTCCCGGATGGCTCTGTGCATGAGGGCATTGTCATGACGGGGCGAGAGGCCGGCATCAAGTGGTGAGAGTGCCGAGATGAGTGCGAAGAGAGGTCGAGGGGAGAATCAGCAGATTTTTTGATGTGTGCGACTTGGTTTTCTTCTTCTTCGCTTTCTTGCTGTGGTCAAAGCCGAAGGCAAGATAGGTGGCGAAAGAGTGAGTGAAAGAACCGATGCCGCAGGTGGTGGAAGTGATGGCGACGGGCTTGCAATGATGTCCAGATCGGCAGGTGGAGGACTAGGCGGCAAAGGAGACGCTCTGTTGGGTGAAGAGTTCCTAAACGAAGTCCTGGATCGAGCCATCAGAGGAGAGGGTCTTCAGCAGACAACTTGAACGTGGCAAAGACATGCAAAGCGGGTGAAGTAGGGAAAGAGCGGGAAGAAAAAGCTAGCATGACCGTATTGGTGTACGCTGGAGGGGAAAAGATGACAGGCTGCCTCGCCAATGCTTTTATATAGGAGCTGTGCACAAGCATGCGCGGACCGAGTTACGCAGCTGGCCGGCTCTAAGCCTTCACGGAAGAAAGCATCCTTGGTAAGGAATGTATATACATGTTTCCGAACGGCAACTAGAAACCAATTTTCTGTTAGCAGTCAAAAATAGAGCCAGTAAAATTAGACACCCATATAATACTTTAACTAACGAGATGAAAAAAAATTTGACTATTAGGCTTTTGGAAGCACACAGCCAGGGATGCAGAATATGCTAGAACGTGGTTCGCGGTAAATTTCAGAGGACTGTGGAAATTCACTGAAACATGGCTTGCCTACACAGCAAAAGGCTGTGGAAATTTGAAAAATCTTTAGGAAAATTTTGTGGGAAATTTTGTCTAGTAAGAATTTTTTGCACCCCTGCACGCAGTTAACTTGACAGCTAGGCTATTCGACCAGTCTTTTCTAACTGTTTTATGAATGGATGAAAGAAATCCTAACTGCTGTAGCATAGCATACACATTCACTCCCAGGATTGCTAAGCATTCGTTTCGAAGAAAACAGCAACTGAGACTGGACGACAACTGAGACTGGACAGATTTGTAAATAAGCCCTTTCCTGATCTCTCCACTAGCTTCTACTTTCATTGATTTTGATTGCTTTGCAGTAATTTAGTAGGCCTCAAAGATGTCACTTGCTTTATTTTGAATGGCAAATACAGTAAGTAGTTTTTCAGTTATTAGTTTTAAATAGAAAAAAAGCTGTGCAGTGTTTTACTTTAAAAGATGTTACTCATTATTGAAGATGAAAATAATGCAGGACTCGAGTGGTTTGTGCATCGCGAAAAAGTAAGTAACTAAAAAGTCACGTAAAAGTTACTGAAAAGACTTCAAATATATATATTTATATATATATATTTTTTTTTAGGTTGTTAACGCGTTAAATTACTAACAGTTAAACTTCGGTGCATTCATCACTGGCATTTTCTTTATTTATTCTAACCAAGAGATGAATAATTTATCCGAAAATTAATATAAACTTTTTTAACAACTCGAATTTGGAAAGTGTATAAAACACACTAAGGCCAAGCAAAGTAAAAAAATAAATGATTCTCAGGCATCGAGACCTCAAATATCGACGAGGGATAAGGTTTTTTTTTTCACCAATAACTTCTCAATGCTTTTATCTATGGAATTGGATTTAAGGCCAATGAAAAAGGTCTCGTTGAGGCAATGAATATAGTGTACTGAAAACATCAAAATCAGTCAAAACTTAAGATAATCGTCGAAATTTGTGCAAACTATGTTAGACTAGAAGCAAAATATTTTCAGCCTGTTTGGGACAAGCTTCTTTTACAGACAAAAAACTGTCTATGGGGGAGAGGGGAGGTGTCTGCACGCTGCAGGCAGGGGTGACGGTGGAATTTGAATTGTGCAAAATTGTCAGTAAGGCATATTGGGGTTCATTAACAAGTTTCTTGCAAGAACTTTTTTCACGACTTTTGTCGGTTGTTTCTACTACACAACTTGGGAACGACTCAAGCCATCGTCTTAAGAATAGCGCTATTCAACAGGTCTTGAAATCACTTCAAATGGTGTATTGAACGTCAAAATCTGTCAATTTTTGGCAAAATTACTGAAAAATGTATGCAGCGCTTTTTAGGTCGTGCGCCGGTACCCGAGAACCATCTTTTCAACTTTCGTAAGCTTATTGTAAGCCTTTCACACAACTGGATTTAAATGTGTGTGCAAGCACTTCAGTTATTACTAACACAGTTTCCTAATCAATAAACATTTATTGAATTCACACTGGCTCCAGGTGTAAGGGTCGCTATTCCCTTTTAAAGTGTTTGGCATTTTACAATAACGACTACCGTACCAAGTTAGCAAACACAACTAGTAAAAAATGGGATCACTTAAGTTAGAAAAAGAACAAAAAGTGACCATAAGTGACTTGTAAACACACAAATGCTTCGTACGAACTTGGGTTCAGTTCAGAATTGAATATTTTCCATTCTACTGCGCACAATCTCAACTCGAAAAATACAATCACCGTATTTTTGCAAATTTTGACAACTTTGAATTCAGTATAATTCGTACTGTCTTCGTCAGGCCTACATAAAGTGTTTCTTCAGTTTACATCACGCTGTACTATGTTGTCAGTGTTTTGATTTTGCCTTTGCTGTAGCTTCCAGTTTTTGTAAGCGCTACTTTCAAGGTCACGCCAGCGCTGTCAAAATTTTTCTTACAGATCACCGGGTATTAGGTATTGGAGCGCATGTGCTGAGCACTAGTGCTTGAATATTCATCAGCTTTTTATTGTTACTCTCATGTGCCAAAATGGTCAGTGATTCCAATCTTCTTAGGTGCTTGTCTCGTAACTGAACAGAGGTTGGCAGGAGAGATTTCCCTGGGGTTACTGGTGGGGAGGTTCCCTTGACTTCACTGTGGAGAGGTGTTTTTAAGAACGGAGACAAGCAATGGCGAAGCATAGAGATTTTAACCTTCTTTTGTGGTGACTGTAATAGCCTGTTGGAGCCATCCGTAGACGGAGGGACTTGAGATTTTTGAAGCGAATGGGCCCGTTCCAGCCACTGCTTCTTCCTCTTGGCAGAAGCGAGGTGGGTGGCCGCAATTATCCTCCATTGTGTGAGAGGAACAGAAACACAGATTTTGCACGGAGCAGTCACAACTTCTGTGGAATTGACAAACATCCTTATGTGGGTCAAGTCAATCTTCCCTTTTGTTTCCAGGACAGGAACAACTACCTGGATCGTCGATAACTGGAATTCTTCCAACATATGAAGCCTCAATGTCGGCGAAAGTCTTTTCGTAACGAACCTTGACCATTTTGATGTGGAAGACGCACTTTGAATTGAAGAAAAACCACTTCCACAAGAGCGAGCAGGCAGGGTGCTATGAAGGAACGCCGTTGGAGGCGGGAAAGAGGAGACAGGAACCGGAAATGTAAGATATTGTTGAAAGCGAGGCTGGTTTCCTCCCGGAAGTGTTGTGGTTGAGACAGTGAATGGCAGTGTACAGATCGAGGCTGAGATTTTCGCGACTGCGCGGGTGGGCTTTCACGACAGACGGTGGTGTGAGTTTTTCGCGACAGCAGCTTAAGATAGGAAGAGGGGAGTTGTCGTGAAGGGCGATATCGGGTCCCATCTTCCATTGAAGTTCGTGAAAGGATTTTCAGTTTCCCCTAGATCAGTGGAGCCGAAAGTCCGGCCCTACCTCGGATGCGTCGTTCCCGGGAGCCAACGGAAGGGAGCCTACGATGATTTCTTTTCCCACGAAGAAGACTGAGTGGGGATGAAAGGACGTCCTGTGGTTTTCCGGCCGAAACCTAGTTCGGACAATTCAGAAAGATGATATGGCAAGGAACGGCGAGTCGAGATGAGAGCCAAAAGCGTAAGGCAGAAAGAGTCTCTTGAAGAGGGCCGGTGTTAGAGAAGGACTTCTTCCCAGTGGTGGAAACTGAGCGAGTACTGGAGTGCTTTCGCGACAAGGCCATCGTGATGAGCTTGGAGGAAAGACTCGGCGGTTTAGTATGGCACAGGGATCCGGCAAGGTGACAAGATACGGTGGGACTGTCGCCAGTTGAGGCGGGGCATGTGGACCGGTGAACTTGGAGCGTCGGAAAGCTAGGGACATGACGTGAAGGTAGTACAATTTGCGGGTGAAAGGCAGGCGTCTTTTTGCGAAGGCGAGATGAAATGTTGTCGTTAGGCTGTAATGGAAGGTGACATGTTGCGAAAGGAGGGACAAAGCTTGCTGTAGACCAGGGATGGCAAGAGGATGGAAAGGGTGTGGACGAAGGGCCAAGGGAGAGTAGGATCCCCTTGACGGGAGCATGGAGTTGATTTCCTAAGCATGAAGGAGTCAAGAAGGCAGGAGTCCCGAAGGCTTGCTTGCGTCAATGGCAGAAGCTAGGACGGTAGTAGGCGTTTTCGGTTGACGAAATTAGCGGTGACGGCGACATTGGCTCATGAACAGGGTAAGCGTGGGTGGAGCAAGGTTGAAGAGTTTTCCTCATTGGACATCAATAAGCGACCAGGGAAGATGTCGTGAAAGGACGACAGAGAGTTAAGATGAGTGATGCCACGCTGTGGGCATGTTGAAAGTTGTGGAGGGAGAACCCGGGAGACAACGGGACGGAGCCACGATGACTTCAATTTCCACGAAGGAGGATGTCGCGAAAGGGCGACATGGGCAGATGGTAGAGAGAGTCGACCAGCTGAGCGGTTGTTCCAGTTGACAGAGGTGGGTCGAATCCTGGGAGACAACGGGAGGGAGCCAGGGTGACTTCATTTCCCACTATGGAAGATGCCGTGAAGGGCCGACAAGGGCAACTGGTCGAGCGATGTGTCTGGCAGAATGGACATCACAGCCGACAGAGGTGGATCGAACCCGGGAGACGACGGGAGGGAGCCACGATGCCTTCATTTCCCACGAAGGAAGATGCCGCGAAGGAAATGGGTAAGACTTCGTTTTCGTGAAGGGCGACAAGGTGGTCGACATTACATGGCGGACGTACAGCAAGTGGAACATTCCCGGGAGTCACGGGCGAAGAGGAAAGTCGCGAAGGACAGTCTGGCAGCATGGAAGTGGAAGACGCGATGGCAAATGGGGCGACCCGGGAGACAACAGGAGGGAGCCACAACGTCTTCAGATCCCATGTAGAGAGAATGTCGCGAAGGTGGGCGCAACCAAAGACGAAGGACAAGGACACGAAGCCATCACGCGGCTTGAGACAAAGAGATGGCATTCACACTGCCACCATCTCTTATATAGGGAGGACCGTGCATGCGCGGTAGGGTACGGAGGCGGCCGACGATCTTTGAAACCTCAAGGCAAGGATGCATCGTTGGGACAACAATGTTAAAATTGACAGGTATTGTACTTTTTCACAGCATAAAGAATTTTTTTTTAAACTGAATTGCGGTTTATGAGCGAAAATAAGTTACCGAAGTCCAGTTCCTGACGTTTGAACCGAAGAGTGGCGGAATTTTAGAGAGTGTTCGTTGTAGATCAAAAAAAATTCCGGATGAAGGTTTCCTTAGGGGTGAAGGTGGAGTGGATTCGCGGAGGAGACTACAATCTTCAAATGTTTCATAGTACTGGTAATGATGTTTTTAGCGGAGGAGACTGTCCGCGGCAGCTAGTCCGGTTTGTTGAGCACATAGATGAGTGCAATGTGTTATGTTAGGAAAGTTCGGCCCTCAGAGAATGTGAGGGATTTTTGACCTGTACAGAAAGAATAAAGAGTAGGTTCAAAAGTTCAGGATTGAGCTTGAATGTTATGGTGGCAGAGTTGATTGTTTGTGGGAATTGCACGTGCAAGGACTGGGAAGGTTGCTAAGCAGATTGGAGAGGAGTTGCGAGCAATGGATGTCGAATGATGTGTTGGGTGGCCTGAATGAGTTGTGAGAAGTGCAAATGAAGGTGCCCGAAAGTGAGGGAAATGTGGTGTTGGGTTGAATCACAAGGTGAGTTGGCCTTTAGTTCGGGATGTCGAATTACAGCTGATCCTTCGGGTGAAGGGGAAGTGACAGAATGGAGGGTGCTGTTTTGTAGAGTTGCCGTAATGAACTTGGATTTGTGCTGTTCTCCAGAGCCATAATGGTTGGAGTGGGAGAGCTGGTGGATGATGGGTTGTGGGTTTTCCATAAAAAAGCTTCTTGATTGCCAAAGTTGGTGGCGGCGAACAGTCGAGCAGTCTGTTATGGGCATAAGCCGTGTTCGTTGGTCCAAGATTGTTGATAGTGGCTTGAAGGGTGGTCGAGAGTTAGTTTAGTTAGTTAGGGTGGGAGTTCAGATTTAGACTTAATGTGGGGGGGGGGGGCGGGGGGGGCCGCCGAGAGCAGGTGAGGAGCCAAGGGTGGCGACAGCGAGAAGTTACAGCGTGCATCAAATGTTGATAAAAGGTGACGTCGAAGGTGTAGGTTCTTCGGATGGTGAGGGATTACCGAAGAGTTGTGAAAACAGTATCGGGTGGCAGGGTTCTCCCCCATAAATGACAGATTGGGGCCGAGTAGGGAACGTGATTGAGGAAGAACCGGGTACTTGATATGTGTGACGGTTAAAAAGACCGAGAAAAATGCAAAATATTTTCGACGGCCCAGATGGCGAAGGGTTCAGTGAGAGATATTCTGCATAGTGTTGAGCGATATGAGAAGGTTGGGAGACTCTTTAGGTCGGCCAGCAGAGATGTTGAAGTCAGTTTAAATAGTGTGAGAAGGTGAAAGTTTACGGTGAAGTGATGATGCTGTTGACAGAGTGGGTTGCTTTAAGAAATTTGGTGACGAAGTGCAGAGAGGGAGGTGAAGGGGACGGCCCGTTTCCAAGAGACCGGGTGGGTGGGGGGGGGGGGGGCTTAGCAGTCGGTTGCGCAGTTATGAAGTCTTCAATTCAGTGTCAGGTCAAGAGAATCTTTGTGGCTGTCATGTTGATGACCAGACGATGAGGTCCGTCATCACGTCGAATCCATGTAAGGCGACCCACGAAGATGGATTCGATTTACTGGCGGTGGTGCATTGATTGCGAAGGAGACACGATTTTGATGTTGAAGCGTCGTGAAACATGTGCAGTCGAGTGACGTCGATGTTGATGCAACATGCATCAGTTTTCGTGGGTAAAGTGAATGATCTACTTGATCCAAAGGGTGATGATGGGAGACGAGTGGTGCATCGGTGAATGATGTGGGTCTGTTGATGGTTTGTGCATAAACCAGTGTGCTGATTGAGTGACATGGTGCTAGGTGCACGAACGTTGCCGGTGAATGTTGTGAGAGGGAGCCGGGGTAAGGTTACGGCTACCTTCCGGAAGTTCTGGCCTGCAGTGGCGTAAACAGCTTGCGATGGTGGACTGAACAAGTGCGTAGCTGGAAAAAATTTCAAGTGAGAACAATTAACGAGTGGAACGGACCTTCCAGATTGGGTTGATGTGAGGTTGGAGCTGCCAGAGATTGGTGGTTGGGCGTGTGACCTGACGAGTGGCCGAACACCAAACACAAGTTTCAACATCGGAGAAAGTGGGCGATCGGCATAAAGGGTGAACCAGGATCGGTTTGTTGATCGGGCAGCGGGGTTCAAAGGGTGACAATCATCCATGAGGGTAGTCAAGACAGTGATGGGTCGGGTAGCAATCTGGTGGGCATCAGAGAGCAGTCCAACGGTGGTTGTGGGGGTCGTAGGAGCTTCATGTGCAAGGCTTTTCGGGACGACTTGATATTTGGATGGCGATATTCCATCCGGTGACAGGAGGTGAGATGATTGACGAGCGACGGACGTGGGGGTGAAGACGAAGGAAGTGCATGAGCACAAACGTATGTGAGGTCGACTACGTGAAGTGACAATGCAACCACGTGCAGTACAGAAAAATCCCTGATGGAGCAGTTTAATAGACGATGGATTTTATGCAGCGGTGGAGATTCCGAGTAAGGTGTACGGTGGGACGCTGATGACGATTGAGTGGTGGAACATCAGGCTGAGATGGCAACCAGCCGATGATGGGATAAGGTGGATGGCTTGATGAAGATGAATTCATGATGACTTGCAATTTTCAAAGCAGTTGAGAGAAAAGGGAGGCAAATGGCTGGAAAAACAGGGGGTGGCCGAAGAGATTGACGAACGACGAGCTACATGCGAGAAGCAGTTGATGAGAACGACGATTGGACTGCTAGCGGTGGTCATTGGACTTGTGAGCGGCAATAGTGGGCTTGCGAACGGGGTCGTGAACGACGAGCAGGCAGCTGATGGTGGTCGTCGGATTTCGAGCGGCAGCAGAGCTTGCGCTTGTAAAAAGACGAACGAGCTTGTGGACGACGAATGGCCATGCGAACGATGAATGAGTTTGTAAATGACAAACGGAAAGATGAAAATCTTCGTATAGTCAGGACGTTGGAGCCTTGGGACCGGGAACCCGGGATAAAGAGGTTTGCTGGGAAGCGCTGTGTGGATGGCATCAATCGTGGGACGAACGGTGCAGCGAACGATGACGAACAATTAAGTGAGAATGGAGACCTTCGACGAGGAAGTTATCTTCTTTATTGTGAAGTAGGGAAGACCAGTGAACGAGCAAACGGCCAAACCAATTCCTTGTAGGGATGAACGGCGAACGAACGAGTCTTTAAGGTAGTGGGCGAACGCGAATGATGAACGTTTTGAGTGGCGATCTGACGCAGCGGGTGAACGAAGAGCAGTTTGGGCTAGTGAGTGATGAACATGAGCAAGCGGTGAACGAGCAGGCGAACGACGGCCGAGTAGCAGGCGACGTCCAGTGGATATCACAGTGGTAGAGAGAGAACGGGCTCAGACTTGAAGGTGTAGACGGTGAATTGGTCCGAGAAAGTTGCCATCAAAATGAGTGGTCGATGAGACTACGAACGGGAGAACGGGTTGTGAGAGACGACGGCTATCCAAGGATGAGGTGCCGGAAGCGACGAACGGCAGTTCAATGTTGAGTGAGAGGAGGATCAGCACACGATGATTTCGAGACAGGTGGTGGCTAGAGAACTTTTTTCTACACCCCTGTAGGTTGTTTTTACTAAACAACTTGAGAACGACCAACCCTATCGTCATGACAATAGCACCATTCAAAAGCTCTCGAAAAAACAGTTAAAATGGTGTATTTGAACGTCAAAATCGGTCAATTTTTTGGCAAAATTATCGCAAAAAGAGGACCAAGAAAGAAAAAAGTGCAGGATAAATCGTACTGCAACACTGCCAGCCGTACTGCGACGTAACGTTGCGCGTCGCTCCGATTCTGCTACAGGGTCACAGTCGAGAACGAGTAGCCCATTGGCGAATCTTTGACTTGCCAAAAGTTCTGCCCTGAAACTGCACGTAGATCAAATAATCCTCAGCAGCTCTGTTCTTTACGTGCACGTCTCTCGATCTTCACTTTCTTGGCTGCCCTGTCAAACCAGGAAGGGGGGGGGGGGGGGGAGCTTCCCCACGTCGAATGAAGCTCATGCACGAAGGCCACATCACAGAAATTGAGTTTAAAGCTCGGAAGACAGAAACTAAAGCTTCTTTAAATCCACACATTAGTGTTGGGCATTACACCGGTTCTCAAGACTTACCGCGGTACCAAAAATGCAATGGATTATTTTAATATGAAAAAAGGCACTAAAATTGTAACAATAGTTCATTTAGTTCTCTTGTTGTAGGGCTCAAAACAGTGCAACAATCAGTTAAATAGCAACAATGGTAAAATTGGAGTTCTGAACAATGCACAAAAGTAGAGCCAAATTTGCATACCTTGATGCTACAACCAGCGTTTGTTTATCTTTGCATTTCTATTGGATAGCATGTAGAGAAGATGGTTATTTTGTTTTTTATCAAATATGTTGTAAAACTTGCATTAGCTTAAATGGGGGGGGGGGGGGGTTCCATTAAAACTATTAGTGCTGGGTGGTATCGGTATTTTTACCGCAGTTATCGTTATTAGCATAGTACATAGTACATTTAGCATAGTACATTTTTAGTATCTAGCCGATTTTTTAATAACTTCGCCAATGTTTGGCCGATTTGGACATTCCAATATACCATTCGAAGCGTATTTTCACCAGCTTTCCAATGGAGCTAAATTCAATTTGATAGCATAAACTGTTCAGAAGTTATAGGGGGGAAAACCAATGACAAATTTGCAAAATATTTACTCAGTCTTTAAAGTTGACTAAATCATTCAGGTAGAGTGAACAGTTAGTCTGTACAAAACAAACATCTATCCAAATGTATTTTTTTTTTTTGGGGGGGGGGGGGGATTCGGTTAGGATCTGGATCTGATTTAGCCAATTTTGTAAATTATCTGGATTTGGTAAAAGTAGATTCAGTCGATTCCTACATTTTATGATTCGTTTTAACCCTTTGAGAACTGCATTTTTTTTTATATCTCCAAAAAAGTAGGGGTAACCTGGACGGGGCTCGAACTAGCAACCTGAAGGAGCTGTTAAACGTGAGGTAAACGCCTCTACCAACTCGGCCACGGCCGTCTCTAGAGTCGGCTTGTTAAGGGAACCTAGTATTGTTGTCATTCCTGCATTGTTGGCCATCTCGCGCG
>JAHWFP010077692.1:0-10576 GCA_023313725.1 Lithobius niger
GCTACCAATTTATATTTACCTAGTGGTAATGGCATGCTGCCCTTTGGAAACATCCATAACTTTCGTGAGAGTTTACTCTGCTCATTATGCATCGTGATGTTGTGCGTTGGCTTGACCTTCTCTCTGTTTGGCTTACAATTTATTCGTCCTCCTTGTGCGTTAGTGCGCGCCTAACTCATAACGTGACGTTTATGAAAGCTAATTAGGGGTCAGATGTGCCGTTGTTAGGCTTTTTGATGGACATTATGCCGTTGGGGGAAGAACAACACCTCGTGTTTTAAGGCGAAAGAGGAAGAAGCAAACCCAGTTATTACAACGCCGGGTGCCCGAGTGATTAATAAGCTATTGAGCTTTTTTGACGTAATTGAAGTGGTCGTATACCAACGTTATCCTTCCCTCGTGCGTGTACGAGGTGGAGGGCACCGAGTCCGTATAATCAAAAGGTGTCGGAAAATGTTAATGTAACCTTGTCAAATAAAAGGAAAAACTTACGTCAACAAGTTTGGCAAAAAAAATGAGAAATTTATAGACACCAATGTCGGAAAAAAAGTAACGAACACGATGTGAAAACATGGGTTTTATTGCAAAACACATTTACGACACCCATCAAACGTTCCTAGAGGTTTTATAGTTGATAAAGCCCACAAAAGTGATTTACAAATAGCACTGTCTGCGAAATTTCATTTCAAAACGTACCCTACGTATTTTTATGGTCTTGCAGATGGGAAATTTGAAACACTTTATAAAAATGGACAAGGTGCGAAGAAAATATTTAAAACAAAAGACTTCGGTTTTCGGCAAACTGTTCTTAAACTTGTGTTTAACGAAAACGTTGATGTTCAACGTGCTGTAAAATAAACAACGTCGTTTTACCTTAAACATTTTCATCTCTGCATGCATTTTAAGCATGTCTTTTATAATGTTTTGCAAATTAAACGCTACTTTATTTCAACACATTTCATGTTGGCAACACTGAAAAAACGTTTTTGCATGTTTTCGGCTAAAAAGGCTGAAAACTTTTTCTATGCACGTTTACATTTTTTTTAAAAACACGTGTTTCACAGTGCACACAAGCGAATGGTCAATACTAGAATTTCTACTACTCAAGTAAAAATAAGCTAAGTTTTGGGTAAAAACGACACCTGCTTACTAGACATTCCGGTAAACGATATGAAGTACGAAATCCAACCGAACAGTCAGAATTGTAAAACTATGCAGGAACTCGCATGAATTGCAGCGAAAACTGACAAAAAAAAAACCGTGTTATTTTGACTGAAAGAACTGAAAGTGAAATTAGATTTACACAAAACAACCAAAAACACAAAAAAAAAGGCAAATAAAAACTGTTGTGAAGATCAAAAGGTTAAAAACTAGCAAACTATTGCGACAACCAAGCAAGTAATACGCAATCATAGATTAGAAATAAAGTAATACAATAAGCCACCTTCATGCACTTACATTTCATCAGGATGACGTGGCCGTGACCGGATCCAAACTGGCAACCCATCCCATCCCCACATCACTGACATGACCTTTTACCGACGTGCCCACTCCTCCACCGACCGAGGCGTTTGTTGATAAATGAAATACGTCAGTGACCTTGGGACGGTTGGATCTCAGGTTCGAATCCGGGTCATGCCACTTAAGTGCGTGAATGTGGCTTACTGTGCTACGTTATTTCTAATGTATAATTTTCGTTGTCTGGCTCGTTTTCCTCCTTCCTTTATAATAATGTACAGCGATGAGTGCCTATGTATTTCGTAAGGATTTAACGATATCGATACTGCAGCCATACATTGTACCGATTCTGATAAGAAATCCAATGCTATACGTTTGATGCGCTGCCACCATCTTTTCTAGGCCATTACCAAAGGTTTAAACTATCTTTTGACATAAACTGCATTGGACGGTTTTTTGCTACGTTTGGTTGTTGTGATGTAACCTAACGTTGTTTAAAATATTAGTTCCATTATAAAGAGGATGTTTTGTTCCAACTCTTGTTTTAAAATGCCGCAAACCTCATTCCTTTCTCACATCATGTTCTTAAGTTATTGAAAGTTCGCGTTTTTAAAAGGTTTTACGATGTTGCACTAGACCATCACAACGTTGGCTTTACAATGTTGCGCACGCATATCGATATCGGCGTGCGCACTCACTCGTTGCAGTCACAATCAGAAAAGTTAAGGGCGCGTTTAGCAACGACCCGCCTTTGCATTCTCGCAGCTAGAAACTAGAAATGATCTAAAATTCCAACATGGCGGCAGTTTTAGCTCTGCCGGCTCGCAACGAAAACAGTCAATAAGGTGAGGTCAAAAGCGACTGGGAAAATTTCGTTAGGAGGAATTCTTTATTTTATTGTCACGGATTAGAAGACTACAATCATTTACTCAAACGACGTCGGATTTAGCTAATCCAGGTAGTGTTGTTACCATGGCAACGACATCTTGCCATCGCGGTAAAATTCTAGCTGCGAGAATGCAAAAGCGAATTGTTGCATAAATGCGCCCTAAATAATGCTTCGCACTCGGGCCTCTTTACGGAAGCAAGAATACAACATGATATCAGCCCTGTAACAATGAAACAATGACCAATTAAAACAATGTTGTCATATTTTCTATTTAGCTGAATCCAACCCATGCCGATAATATAGCATGATTGGCCAAATCCCATACGGTGAAGGCGTACGTCAAAGTGACGTCATTTCCGCCAGGTTCGCAGGTGACCAGCAATTCGCCCCTGAGCACCTTTCCGTTAGTAGCATTATTGGCTATTGCGTGCTGAGCTGACCGTAGTTTTAAATGTAGTAGTACAGGAAATATTATCGTTTAAAGTGAGTTGTCAGACAGCAAACAAATTGCTTGTTGTTTTTGTGAACAGCAACAAACGATTCCACCTCGTCTTTTCCATCAAAACCCCTTTTTCTCCGGAAACACATTCGTCCTCATATCATGTAAAAGACTTCGTATTTCCTAGCAAAGTTGTCTCTTCGCCCCGTGAAAACCTTAGTAGTTTGAAAGGACGTTAATTCGATTATTTCCCTCTATTTTCAAAATCAGGCTTTCACAGCGCAAAAATAATTCTGTTTACAAACGTAGCCGATCAGTTCCCTAGTAAAAAGGAGCGCAAACCCAAGGCCATTGTCCCCAGCAAATACATCGCACCCAATCCAACCGCTGGAACAAATCGGGCATCTTCAAACTGGTCGGCTTGCGCGCGGCATCTCACCTCGGGGGGCGAAATTGACGATTCCGGTTTGGTGGCAAAGGCGAGGGGAGAGGGGGAGGTGTTTTTATTCAGCCTGGAGATGAAGAATAGAAAGAAAGGGGAAAAAAAGAAACGAATGAACCGATAGAAGAAGCAACACCCGATGAGGATGTCAAAGGAAGGCAAAACATAACTCGTCATGCGTTTTATCATTTCGTCCTACCCTTACCCCCCCCCCATCCGACCATATCATCGTGGTCATGATATCTACCCACGCAAATTCTTTCCCACCCTCCGTCTTTATCGTCTCTTCTTTCTTCACGGCTCAATCACGCGCCGCGCGAGATCGGAGTACTGAGAAAACCTATTGGTTTTTCAACGGCGCCGTTTGGCCGTTCGGCTAAGAAAGACACGCGAACGAAAAGTGTGAACCCACGTTCAAACCTGAAGAGCGAATTAACGAAACGTTCCAAGTCGTTTTGTTGCACGTCAATTTAAGGCTGAAGGGAGCAAATTCCCATGGAGATTCTGATTACTAACATTTATTTTTCTGCTCCATCCACCTAGAGCTTATAAATGCACGAGTGTCCATGCTGTAAATACCGTTTTAGAATTTTTCAGGGTCGTGTGTCGTGAGTTTTTCAGGGTCGTGTGTTTTCAGGGTCGTCTGAGACAGAGGAAAAGAGCCAGACGAGTCTAATATTTCGACATCAATAAAGGTAAAAAGGTAAAGGTAAAGGTAAAAGGTCAAACGTCTAACCTTGGTGAGTTAGAAAATCAAAAACGGCAAGTTGTCAATCACCGATCCCTGTGGCACCCCACTAAATCCGTTTCTTGGTTAGGAAGCCACACCACCAGTTAAGACCGGCTGGGAGCGAAGACAGGAAACCACGTATACAACGTAAAACACAACCACCAACGCCAAACCGTAACAGCTTTTGATGGGAAACAGAGTCGAACTCCATGTTCCCCAGGTTTGGTGCAATTAAACCTACAAAAAAAAAATTTAAATAGCAAAAACCTACAATTAACCACACACGATAATTCATGGGTATAGATATATACGTTATTCGGGTAAAAGAAAAAATAACAGTACGAAACAGCTGTTTACTAGAGAGAGAGAGAGAGAGAGATAAGTTCCTGTGGATGGGAAACCATTGTCCCTCTCTCTGTACGTAAATTTCTATTTCGTACTGTTATTTTTTACCCAAACAACATACCTACCCATGGTTAATTGTTTTCTTGCTATTCATATTATTCTTTTGTATGTTTAACTGCACCAAAACTTGGAAATACACCATGGTTAAACGTTTGAAGCTGTTAAAATGTGAAGTAATTTGTGCATGTCATTCATGTTGTTATGATGAAGACATTGCGGCATTTACCTTGTTAATGTCGAAATATTAGTAGTACAGTGTATATATTTTTATACAAGTGCGTCCGGCTTTTTTTTATTACATCATCTGCAACTTAATACAGGTTGTAGTGCAGGACGTCTGGGTGAGAAACTGTTGGTTCAACATGGTCAGTGCTAAAATATCAAAAGGCATCAACTTTCGGGTACGTGCGACAACTGGGGTGAGTCAGGAGGCAAGAACTCAATTTCTACCACAGTCGGCCTTGACTTGATGAAACCATCACCTTCCCCTCCCCACGTTCGTGGAAAACTGCTGCACATGGAGTTGTTTCGCACTTCTCTTTCAAGTTAAAGCATACAGGGTGGTCCACAAAAAACTGACGACCCAACATTTTTTAAGTCCAACTTGTCTAGTCAGCACCCCACAAAACCAGGAGAGGGCAGAAAGCAAATCGAATGAGACGGGAAGATTTCTGGCCTCTCCTGGTTCTGAGGGGTGCTAACTAGAAAAGTTGGACTTGCAGAAAATGTTGGGTCGTCAGTTTTTTGTGGCCCACCCTGTATAAAGGTATTTTTAACGTGGGCCCTCCTGCATCTTTGTATTAGGCAGCATTTATGCCACGATCTCTCTCTGCAGTATTACAGAGAAGCTGCACACTGCAAGGCATTTCTAACACCGTTTTTGACTACCGACTCGCAACGAAACGTACAGTAAAGAAAGTTGAGAAGCAAGGGGAATTATTTACACGGAATTTTCTATCCTCTTGCTACCAAACGACGTTGTAGATCACGGTACCGTTGTAAACATGACAACGCCACTTTCTCCCTCGCAATGTGACGCGTTGCGAAATCGTTGCGTAAATAAGCTGCAAATGAAAATTTAACGTTATGCGACGTGTTACAGCGTGCCAACAACGCCAAAAGGGCATCATAGTCGTAAGTGGCTGGTAAAATGTTCGTCATTCGATTTTGGCGTCATTGCCGCATCATCCCGCTTCGTGTAGTATTAAATTAGAGCAATTCGGTTTCAAGTTTTAGGATGCATTTATACGTCATAATCGCGCTAACGACGGGTACAGGTACGGGTACTTACCTCATTGTTACGGATTGATACGTAATACTCATTGAATCAATATGTATTACGCTTATTAAATGGGCATAGACGTAATCAATCAGTAACAACGAGGTTAAGGAATTTCTGCTGCAGAAGATCTCGCTGGTTTTGCATAACTGAATCTAAATTGTACCATGCAAACTTTCATAAACCAGCCTTGAATATTCTGTCGTCGCTTCCCCAACCTGTAGGCTAAACACTGTCCGCTCACGCGTAGACGCATTGGTTATAGTTATCACATTTAAAATTTTAAAATTCGTTGATTCAATTAAAACGCAACTTAACAAGCTAGCTAAGAGACCAACTAAGGAAGGAAGCTTCATAAGGCCACAAAGGATTTCACAACAAATTAATTAAAATCAGGTTTACGGCCGCAAAATCGCTATCATGAATTAAATATGACTGAAGTAGCCAATTTGTATTTCCATCATAACAGCATATTTAATCGTGATAACTTCCTCTATTAATTTCCTTTACGCTGCTGCCCCCCCCCCCCCCCTCTTATACAGGGCTAAACTTCTATTTATAAACTTCCCTGTTATGTCGCCGCATCGTTTTTCAGGCTAATTTTTTTGGCGAGATTTGGTTAGCCTAATTATTTACACCATGCTGCAGAGAGAATCATTATACAAAACAAATCAGAGGGAATAAACATTTGATTTGATGTGTGAGTTGAAGAGAGGAAGTAATAATTCCATGGGGACAAGATTCTTCAAATATTTTGTGATTTTTTTTTTTTTGTGACGCGCGGTGCACGGCAGGAAAAAGGAGATTTTAATTCTGTGCCGATGTCTGTCTGTCTATCTTAAGTTCATCGAGTCCGAGTCAGGGGAGGCGCTGATTGAGTGAGCGAATCGAACGAAAATCAGCGTTTGTTAGCCAGTGTGCGCAAAAATGCATAGACGGGACACACGCCCTCCGCAGCAAACACATGAGAGAGCGAATATTGCAAATAAACGAGCGAATATTGCAAACGGTGCATCAAACACCACCCGTCCATAGCTCGGGCTTCAGCTAGTAATCCAATAAAACTAGGCAAGACACTGCGGCTCTCAGACAAAATTCTTCGCACGTCATGAATACAGTGGAGGATATGGGGGGGGGGGGGGGGGATTCCGAAAACTTCCTACCAACCCACCCCCCGACTCCCATTTAGAGGTATGTAATATTTCATTAAGTATTTCTTATATGCTGCATACATGAAGCCAAGGGCTTAAAATGACGTCACGTAATTGGGAGACACGAAAAGCGTACATGAACACAAAAATTTACCCCCTCCCCAACTAAAATCTTAGGCTTAATAAGACATAGAGCAGCCTCAAGGCCGAAAATAAAGAGTGGGAGTATAGCGATACCATAACCGAAGAGTCAAGAAAATGTCGATCAATTGGTGAACCCAAATACAAATAGCTAAAAAAAAGTTCTTCAAGTTCCCTTCTATTAATGGTCAACTAAATTCATATACCATGTCTCCTTAATTGATAATACTTTCTTAAGCCAATTTTTTGGCGATATAGGGTTAAGTTTAACATCACGCTGCATACAAAAAAATAGAGATAACAGACAACTGTTGTGACATTCAGAGATGCAAAGAGGACTGAAAACCATTTCAAAGGTAACAAGCCTTGGATTTTGTACTGTTTTTTGTTTGTTTTTGCTTTGTTTTTTGCACACGCTAATGACTGTTTCGAGTCGAAACAGACAGTGGAGCGGCAACAGAAGTTAGTGGCGTGTATGGGGTTGGGGGGGGGGGGGAGCAGTGCATTTGCCCTATTTGGGAAAAAAATGCCCCTTTTACCTTTTTTGTAAAAATAAATGCCCTATTTTTCTTTTCTGAACCGATAAATTCTAGCGCTGCAGCCAGAGAAATGGCCTAGAGGCCAAACAAAAGGCAAAAAGAAGAGTAGGAAAAGGGCAGAAAAGGGTCAGAAATACAGTCACAAGTTTAAAAAAAAATCTCTTAAAAAGGGCAAAATAAAGAGTGAAGAGCAAAAAAAAAAAAGAAAAAACGTCAATCCCGAACCGTTACAAAATAGAAAATTTTATTATCTTTAGGGGGTCCAGAAGTGTCTGACGGATTCGGGTGACTTTAGCCGAATCACAAGTTGGGGGCCATTTCAGTTATCTCAACGGCACGGCTACCCTTTACTTCCGGTAGATGCATGCCCCCCCCCCTTTTTTTTTTTCCTTTTGCCGATCAGCATTTCAGCTCGAGCGCCATTGGCTAGAAGCATCACTTGGGGCGCCCCGTGCCATCAGCGTTCCTGTAGGTGTCGCCGCTCCGAACAGACAACCAACCCAACCGTACCGGAAAGGTGAAACTGTTTTTTCCTTCCCTTCGATTCCCAGGACCCGGGAGCTTGCTGACACGGCCGCGGGTAGCTATCGTGCAGTTGGGGGGAACGATGCAAGACTCCACATCACCGGGCTGATGGAAGGGGGTCTTGGGGGAGTCCCCATAAGCCGGCCTGGAAATTGCCTTTTTTTTTCTGCTATGGAAACCCACTCAACAGTCGGGAGATTGGAAAAGAAGAATTGAGGGGTTTTTCCCTTAAAAACTTTGACAACTTTTTTTTTTTCCGAGGGATGGGGTGGGAGGTGAAGGGAGAGTGTATATTGGACCGTTGCGTTTGTATATTTTGCAAAAGGAAAACACCCACGAGCCGCACAGATTGTCCTTCTAACATCTTGTTACTTTTTAAAGAAAAATTACCATTGACGATGAGGTGCAGTGAGCTCTTTTCAGTTTGGAAAAGAAACATACGGTGTAAAAAAAAAAAAAGACAATCATGTTGCACCTTAATTTAAAACTTGAAAAAAACTTAAGGATGTGTACTTTTAAAGTGAAAATCTTGTTGCACCGTGGTCAGACAAAGCGAGCAACGATGCCAGGTCAAGAAAAACGGAATGTGTCCACTTCGGTCACCAATCAATTGTGGTGATTACTTCGAGCAGGGTTGGCAGGTTTTTGCCACCAAGTGGTTAAAACCAGTTTTAGCATGGTTTTTACCGTCCGGGCTAAAAATGTTTTTGCCATGTTTTGCCCCTTTGGCTTAAAATATGGTAAAATATCTACTTAAAGTCAAATTTAAAAAAAAAGTGTGCCCTACAATAGTCAAATATTGGCAAATTATAAAAGTTCCTGTTGTAAATGCCGCATTGTTTACTTTGAAAATTCTTATTCACTTCTTATTCACCTTTCACACGCTTATTTTCACGGTAAATGATATACTTCTCACAATATCTATGCAAATTTATGCAACTGACTGTCGAAAATTTACATAGATATTGTGAGAAGAATATCTTTTACTACAGAAATCAGCGTATGAAGCGGTTTGCTGTTTTTTGCCAGTTTTAGCCAGTAATAACCAGAAAAAGCTGGTAAAAACCATGTTTTTGCCACTGTCCCCGCAAAAATCTGTTTTTGCCGGCAAAACCCCAACCCTCAATTTTGGATTCGAACCGTCATTCACTTGGTTTGAAGACGACGACGCTCACCACTCGGCTGTTGCTGCTCGCTTTGCTCCGGGTCCCGAGAAACCTCACAAAGCTTGCGGTGCGCGTAGGGATTTACTTTTTCACCCGTCTAGTAGCTGATCTTTTTTTGGGGACTCTGTGACTAAAGGGGTTAAAGAAAGCCAGTTCCCTGGGAACCTGTGCACAGCGAGAAAAGCAAAGCTACGGTAACAACGACGGCTTGAAGTTTCACACAGGTTGGGAATTACATAACATATTTCATTAATAACGTCCTAAGTAACATACACTTCCATTGCTTGTTGGACTTGGAAGAGAGAATGCAGGACGATTTCATTCAAAGACGGATGATGAACACCTAGAACATACGCACATTAGGTATGTGAACCAGCAGGTAACCAGTCCCAGGACGGAAAGTTCTTGGCAAATGGTGTGTTACAATATCCTGTTGCCGTGTGTGTGTATGTTCCCATTGCAGACCTTTACCGTGATTGCAGAAGATGCCGCTCGCGTGGCTTTTTCGAAGTGGCTTTGGAATTTGCGTGCAATGGTCATCATAACTGATACGGTAACAGATGGCGTTACACGTTCTGATTCTGAGTGATGATGCTATTATTTCTGCCAGGTGATAAAATAATAATAACAGTAACATAACTTATTGTAATAGTAAATGGGCATAGAAGGATCTATACCACTACTTGCACTCAGTCTAAAACAAATTAACCATCCGTCAAAGACTTGTCGCGCTAAAACGTAGAATGAATAAAACAGTCCAACTAGTCCAAAGAAAAGGCTATAATAATGTTATAATGTGGTAACTGCATCAATGAGTAAACCATAAAAAGTGTACAACGTATAAAACCTGCTCAACGTTTCGAGTCAGATGTGACTGATTTTCGAGGGCTAATAAAAACACGCAAAAAACAAATTTGCTAAGTCATTAAGAAGGATGAACCCAAAAACCCTATTTCGACCAGGCACAACTAGTCTGTAATAATATTTTAAAAAGGCTCAAGGTGCACAAATAAAACAAAACAACAAAAACATAGCAAAATTGCCATGTCACCCAGCATCAAAGATTGCTTAAAAGACAAAACATTGCTGAAAAAACACTAGGGCCATAATCAATCTTGAATCCTTGGTTGTTTTAACACATCAACCCCCAGTGCACTCACAACCACTTACCTGTCATTAAATATATTAAGGAATACTTTCCTATTATTTACGCACTTAAACTAAATAAGTTTGCAAGAAAAGAAAAGTCAGATAATATATGCAAAACAACCCCCAGCATAGTAGACTTGACGTGAAACCCACGTGGTACTGAGATTCGCATGAACCGTGTCTTTCACACTTGGATTTCCAAGGGAAAAGGACGACGATGACTGCTTCGCACCCGTATTTGCCCCTTTTGAAAGGGAAAGGAC
>JAHWFP010077693.1:0-26800 GCA_023313725.1 Lithobius niger
TACCACCCAACACCAAAACTGGTATACGAGAAGCCGCTAAGTTTCCAAAAAGTGTCGGCCTTTAAAAGTAGTGATATTATTCAACCGGAGAAACGCCGCCAAGGTTAATCCTAATAACCAAGTTAATCGCACCGAATAATACTTTGGACGTTAAATGAAAACTTGAAGATTGCTTACTTGAATATTCTAGTTTTCATTTGTCTTTCGAACGATTAGTCGGTGTGATGAACTTGGTTAATAGGATCAACCTTGGCGTACTTTCCCTGGTCGCGTGATATCACTACCTTCAAAGGCCGACCCTTTTTGGAAACTTGGCGGCTTCTCTTATACCAGTTTTGGTTCTAGGTGGACAGAAGTGACTAGACATAACACGATTTTCTCGACTTATTTCTTCCCCCTTTTTTTTGCTTTAAGTTGGCTTGACAGTGGAACGGAATACGAGTGACTTGAATTGGCTGTATGGCTCGCTTCAAGAGCGGTTTTGCAAATCTACTTTTTCGTTCCGTCGCTTCGCGGCGCTCCCGTCGCCGCATTCGGGCAGAGATTCGAGTAATCAAAATGGCTGCCCATCAGCGCAAACGAAGCCAAATAGCCTGAATGAAGCCCGGTCGTGAGACGGGCGTGTTTCTTTGCCAGACATTTTGTCAGGGTTGGGTATAAAAATAAATTGCGCGTGCGATTTGCTTCCACTTTGCATTTAAATTTTCCTGTTGGGAAGCTTTCCAGTGATATTCTTTTGTAGTGCGCGTGTGCGTGCGTTTATGCATGTGTGGGAAGCTGACGGTGGAGTAGTCTATGCAAAGACAAAAGGAAATCTGAACGAGTGAGAAAGGGAGGAAAAAATCCATTTTTATTTTCATTTCATTTAATATAAGCGATTTTTCTTTGGTATCAGAGAAGACCCCTTCGGCGAAGCGTAAAAGTCATTCTCGCTAATACGATTGACTGGAAGCAGGTGCATTCTGCTTTTGTTTTACCATTCTCTGTTCCCGTGAGAAAGTTTAAAGGAACCAAATAACGAAATTTATTTGCGCTTATGCTTTGAAATGATTATTAAAAAGGCTATTAAAGCGGAATTCGATCGCTTTGCTCGCTCACTCTGTGTCCCCCGTCTGTGAGACTTCTGTCGTTTCATTGGTTAGTCATTTGGGACCATGTTGGTCATAAAATGATAACGTGTAATATGCCAATACTGATGATAAATATTACCACTAGTATTATCATTGTTGGTTTCAGACACAATCCCTTTCGGGATTAGACAAAGAAAAAATAATAATTTTTTTTAATAAATTCTTTTTCCCTAACACATTTGAAGTAAACTTACGGTAGTTAGACAAGCTGGATCAATTCTGAAACAGAAATAAAAACGTACCAACGCCAAGCAGAGCTCAAAGGCACCCACCCAAACCCAAGACCTAAACAACCCAATCAAGATCGATTAAAACAATTCTTGAACAAATTCACAGAGAGCGCCGAAACCACAGGAGTAGACAGACGGTTCCAAGGTTGGACAACCCTCAATTTTGTCCTAACAATTCTACTACTAAGGTATGGGACGAACTCAGGCGCGGATCCAGAGGGGGGCGGTGGGAGCGATCGCTCCTCCTAAAATCGAATCAGACACACGAGCTGCTAATACCGTGTATTTTTTAATAAATTTCATTATTATAATTCCCTATACAGCCAAGCACACTTACAAAAGCAACATATCTACAGGTTTTTTTTACGTTGATTTCGTCCTCCGCTTTCATTTTGGCTTTCGTCCGCTTTCATTTTTGCTTCGTCCATTGTTATACTATGCGCGATACAGAAATGAACGAAAGTAAACTGAAAGAGGACGAAAGCAAAAAAACAACGAAAAACTACAAAAATGTTGCTTCTTTACCATACTGTTCCAGAAATATTTCCTAATTTTTAAATAGCGAACAGCTTCAAAACAAAAATCCACGACATAAACAATCGAATAAGTAATAAGTAACTGAAACCGAATAACAAATCTAGACACACGCTAGTGTGTCGCGCCAAGTTAGGCAACAATCATCTCAACAAACATTACATCAATTCAATTGTCGAAGTTGTGAACCACTGTAGCGCGGCGCCACAGCGTCAGTGTCTTATATCTTGAAGCATAGTTGGGCACATTCCAGGATACTTGGGGGAAAATAATAATGCCGTACAAAACCTTAAATTATGTTGAAATCGAGATCAATGACCCACCTGACAAAAATTAACTCGTGTAGGAATGCCAGCTAATCTGCTTTCAATGCAAAATCTGACCCTCAATAACGTTGAAAATGTTTAACTAGCCAGCTAGCTAATTCTAGTCCGCTCATCCCCATGTTAATTTCCATAGGGTGATTATTCATCGATACCGAGATAACGTGAAGGCTTCCAGCTATGAAATTGGACGAATGGCTGCAGTACGATACGAACTGAGAACCTTTTATGGTTTGGAGCCTAGGGGTGTAAAGAGGATGGCGTGCGATGGCGCGTAAGTACGAAAATATTGTTATAACCATTGTTAGTATTGTCGGCATCGTCTCTCATTGGACAACCAAAGTTCGGACAATGACAACGTGAATACTGACGTGCGTGTCTAGACACACACTAGTGTAGCACGATAAATCTAAACAACGTTGCCAAAGAAATTGTATTCACGTCCAATTCACGAAAAATAAACCAACTCTAAAAACAAAGCAAAATAAACAAAGCCAAAAACTGGTGAAGAGGCCACCAAGTTGAGTGGTTCGGCCCTTCAAAGGAGTGATATCAACACACCAAAACTAACGAAATAAAACAAATTACAGCAAAATTAAAACCAAACCAAAAACCTATAAAGAGGTGACCAAGTTGAGAATGCTTCGGCCTATAAGCAAAAGGTAGTATCAATCCACCCAAAACCAAACCTGGTAGAAAAACCCGCCAAGTTTCCAAAAAAGATCGGCCTTTGAAGGTAGTGATATCATTCCACCAGGGAAAGGCCGCCAAGGTTAATTCTATTAGCCAAGTTAATCGCACATACTAATAGTTCGAAAGTTATATGAAAACTAGAAGATTGCTACTAGCGGTAGCAATCTTCAAGTTTTCATTTAACATCCAAAGTATTATTCGGTGCGATTAACTTGGCTAATAGTATTAACCTTGGCGGCCTTTTCCTGGTGGAATGATATCACTACCCTCAAAGGCCGATCGTTTTTGGAAACTTGGCGGTTTTTTTTTTTTTCTTTACCAGTTATGGTTTTGGGTGGATATCACAACTTTCATAGGACTGTGAGCGTGAAAAGGTTACACCGTATTATCTTCATCTGTACCTTTTTTCTGGAGGAATTTGATATCTATAAATTTTCATATTGATAGTTTTCAAATTTACCATTGTCAATTAGCCGTTTGATTAGCGAAATTGACATGGCTTAGTTTATTGTACGAGCATTCTTCACATGCTTACGTTTCTTCAATCCCATTTTTGCAGACACTGGCAACAATCGCTGAATTCGTTTGCTTCGCTCACTCAATCAGCGCATGCCCTTTAGTTGTTTTGTTTATCCTTGTACATTTCCCTTACTTTTTCAAGATTTCGGCAGCATTAGGATTTATTCTCGACATGATGATCTACGCTTCTAGTTGCTTGCAGTTGATAGACACATGTAACTTAGGACTATTAATTATTAGATGAACAGTAGACCCTTCCCATCATCTTACCACTCCCCCCAGAAAGCGACTTGAGATTTCGGTCTTTGTCCAATACGTAACTGAACAATCTTCAGTAAGAAGAATTGATTTTATGCTAAAATTAATTAGGAGCTTACTTTGAGAATTTTAGTCTTCTGTACAGCCGAAACGTCTGGGAAGACTATAGCAACTAATTTGCCCATCCGTCCGTCTGTCAGTCAGTCGCCTTTTTCACTCCGGAACGGTACCAGATAGAGACAAACTGTTTTCATCATTACATTTAGCGTCCAAAAATTAGTTAAGCAACACGGCAAATTAATACATCGTTGCTTCCTTATGGCTAATAGACTTTCTCAACGTAACTCGAAGAAATAGTAACATTTCATTGTCGCATTTAAACACTGCAGGAAAACATGCAACCATAAAAAGTAAAGGATTTCGTACGACACACATTAGCTTCATTTAAAATAGTCTCAACACCGTGTTGCATGGATGAATAGACCTACTCTCGAACCAAATTCTCCATTAGTTGTTGCTTACAAAATTAAAACGGCAGGTAAAAAATTAGGCCTAAAAGCTGTAAAATACGATTAAAGTCACGTTGCCACGGCAACACCAATACTGTTTTCACACGTAATAATTCGTCGCGGGTCAGCCCTCATGCCGAGCTCCGGGCGCGCTTTGATTTCACACGTGATAAATGCTTGGAAGCCGACCCGCGCTCGTTGGAGCACCGTCTGTCGAAAAATATTGGACAGGAGGATAGGAGCAGTGAGTCGGCTTCACTTCTCGTATTGCGTGTTTTCAGGTGAAGCTCGACATTAATGTCAAACTGACGTCGCTAAAATTTGTTATAATATTTAAAATAGCCAAGAATTAAAAAAAAAATCAAATACGTAGATTAGTACACCATCTTCTCCATGAATATAGGGGGAAAAAAGCCACGCTAAAAGAGATTACAAAAGTCTCTTGAGGAACTCCCCACCCTGCCTGGTGAAATTCGAGCCGAAGACAATTAATCTAATCACCTACCATATATATATAACAATATGAAAAAAAAAAACAACCAAACCATTTATTTGTCTTTAACTCCCCCCGTCTCCCCTCCCCCCTTCTCCCGATTTTTTCTCAGACTTTTTCTTTCGTCTTTTCTCCACATTTTTTTTTAAACTTTGATCTTGTACCACGGTTAATAGGCTATAAACGCATTTAAAAAAAACTTGTGTTATTGGTTAACACCTTTTTGTTAATTTGGTAAATACTAATCTGCCAGCTGGTTCTTGATTTTATTTCTTGCGTTATTAAATGCAGGCTAATTTTTTTTTTCAATACTGGTGTGAAACCCATTTCTGTTGCCCTTTGGAACTATCGTCAAAACCGACGCTCCAATAGTTAAATCTTGGTGGTGTGGTTCGGCGATTGTAGTGTCGATCTATAAACATATCCAAAGATTGACGGTTCGAGTCCTTCATTGGGGCAGTCTAGCGCTCTAGAACAGAAAAATGGATATGGATCGTGTCAATTTTATTTTGACATATTATTTTCTATTTATTTTAAAAATATGATGTCATGTCTTCATTCTGCAACAGTTTGTTATTATGACAGCATAACTTTGCTCTCTCTGAAACATGGCTCTTTGATGTAGGTTAGTATTTTATTTTATTTTGCTCAAAGTTAAAAAGAAAAAGAAAAAAAAACCGGTAAGTTCTAATCTTTTCCTTGTAGTGTAGTTTTTCATTTCGATCCACGCAAACAAATCCTTTTAATGGCGCGAAATTTGCAAAGGAAATAACCTGGAAAAATTATATCATTTAGGGAAGAACACTGCCAGTAATTATTGCAAACGCTGATAGAAAATTGATCGGTGCGATGCATCATGAACCTTTTAACATGCTGATATACAATACTGAATTTTTTTTTTACTAAGGTGCAATATTTAATTCTCTTCTTTTCTCCCACGTGTTTTTCACCCCGTGGAATAGCCACTATTTAATTTACGAGTGTCACATAACAATTTCTTTACCGTTTTGTCTGTTGACATGTAGGATGGTGGGCTGCACTGCAAGGCAACGAGCGCGGGAGGGCTCGCTTCGAATTTCACACGTTAAAAATAAGGCGCGCTGGCCAGGGCCAGCCAGGGCTGGCCTCGGCTGGAAAGGCGGGCCACGCGGGCGCGCGTCAGCCCTGGCCAGCTCGCTTTCGCCCAGAAAACATTATTACGTGTGAAATCCTCCGTCACGGGTCAGCCAGGGCTGGCACCCAAACATTATAACGTGTGAAATCAGTACAAGTCTCAACACTATTGCATAAATGAATAGGCCTACTTTCGAACCCAATTCTCCGTTAGCTGCTACTTACGAAATAAAAACAGCAGGTAACAATTAGGCCTAAAAGATGGTAATTAGACCTAAAGTACAAAACTATACAGCTAAAAGCTAACACATTTTTTAACCGGCAATTGTTATAGTTACTTCATTCGGATAAATAAAATAAAAGAGATCGCTGTTGCAGTGTGTGATAGAGGTGTGCTCCTCAACATTTTCGAAAGTGGCGGAAGTGTACAGAAAACCGGTTACGACTAGGTAGTGAGCCGCTTGTTTAAAATTGGGAACGGTATTTGTAAACCGGTTTGTGTTCAATCCGTTGAATGGTGATTGGTTGAATGGTGATTGATCCGTTGATTGTGTTCAATCCGTTCAAAACCTCCGAGGATGTAGTGAGCATTATTGTGGGATTTGGTAATAATATAGTCAACACGTGAGCGAAATTTCAGGGAAGTATCGGCATGGATACCGAAGTCAGTATGAGAAGCAAGAATAGTGGAAGAATGTGTGAGGATGTATCGGATGGTTACGCTGAAGTGGAGAACACACTAGTGGGGTTGAGGGATAGAACGTTATTGTGGACTTGGTCGACGTCAGTCTGAAACGAAGCAGCCGAAGAGGACGGAGTAAACGGTCTACGGTCGTCGGCGTAACTGCCGTTTTACGATGTGAGGAACAGAGGCAAGTCGGAGGTAAAAATAGCAAAGGTCCGAAAATAAACCCTTGCGGGACATCGTAGGTGACATTAATCCACCGAGCTGACGAACTACTGAGCCATTTTACGTAGAAACAACGGTGAATCCATGAAATCTGAGAAGCCACATTGTGGGGAACAGAGTTAAAGGCTTTAGTGAAATCATAAAAAAAGACGACAAGGTATACCACGGTCAACAAGACGCCCGTATTTACAGTAACTACGCATGTGCAATTAATTACTCTTGAAACATACCTCAGAGGCTGCACTTTAATGTCATCTACGTTACAAAATTAGAAACGACCCCATGCCTTTGTAGACTGCCAAGCCCTCAAATCGAAACTGACAAGCTTACAAACCCTGCATACACATAAATGATGGTGGATTGGGGGAGCGTATACCCCCCAGGAAGATGACGTGTTTTTAGAAATTTTGATTGCTACTGGACGTGCCATTTTGAAGTGTAGGATTGTCGGTTACCCCTACACTTCACACATGTTACCTTTTTGAAAAGTGGGTACTAACCTCAAGAAACCAATACTTTTGTGGAGAGCATGTGTTCTACCGTTGCAGCATGGCGAAGAATTAGTACGGGGCCTGACAAACCTTCAACATTGTAAATACATACACAACGTGGATCTGTATTGCTTCCCTGAAGAGGGGCTTTTAGAAATTCAGATTGTTGAAAGTACCTTTTCGAAGAGTAGAGTTGACAAGTAATTAAATAATATTTATAAATTGCGGTACAAGTCGTTACTAAAAACCTGGGAAACAGTTGGATCATGAGTTTGGGCAGTGTTTTGTCTGCCCCTCACCATAGTACAGGGACAAAAACTTGAATTATCCTGCCCTTACCCCAAGAGGACTAAAAAAAAAATCCGTGACCATTCCCCAACTTCCTCCACCCCAGCGATGTAGTGACTGATTCCTCATCTTTTATATCTTTATAAGTACAAAGTGGTTAAGGCGGCTGTTTCATGTTCTTTTAACAATTAATAACGTTAAATAAACACAGCTGTTATGTCCACTGACATTTAGACTTGCCTGAGACCATCTGGTTTTCCTTCCTGTAATTACATTACTAAAACCCCCCTAATACTAATAATTCTGAATGACTGGCATTCTGTTTAAGCGTTCAATTCTCAACCAGTCTTACCGACAGTCATGAACGACATCCTTGGGGGTATCCCCATCACCTGCTGCTGACCAACGCCCCCCCCCCCCAACAACCCAAAATAAATTCCAACGTAATTGCATTATTAATACCATAAGCAAGCGAGGACTATTAGCAACAGCAAGCTGTGATTGGCTGTTGTGTTCCACGTCATCTGCATAGGACAACCAAAACGGACGATATACGGGCGATCGTATAGTAACTCGCGCTTGACAAAGGAGCATGAGCACCATCGCATACCATAACTGTAAGCCATGAGGGAGAAGTGCAAGGCCAACTGAGGTTGAACAACTGCACTCTGCAGTGCAGCGAAAAGTGGAGAACCACAAGGGAGAAGTGCAAAAATGGCTAACAACATGAATTAGCGGCCGTGCTTATTAGAGTTCGTTTGCGCACGAGAATTTCAGAAAATTGGACAGGAGGAGGAGGCGGGGCGGCGGAGCGGCTAACAATGTCAAAATGTTACAATGCTGCAATATGTAACAATAGGTTAACAATAGGCGAGGCGCACAATATCGGATTATAGCTCACTCGAACAAGATGCAACGATGGTTGGGTGCCGGGAAACTAACATTGTTGCTGCGGACTTGTAGTGGGAAGCAGTGTGTTAGGAAGTGGTCCGCAATAGCGGGGTTTGTACGTGCAACTGGTATCCAGCTGTGAACTCGCTGGTAGGGAGTAGGAATGTGCATTAGGCTTCTTGTTGTAGTGTGGTTCGTGGTTTTGTAGGTTGGTTCTGTAGTTTGTTCTGTGGTTCCGTTAGTTATCGTTGGCTCTGTTAGTTTGTAGAGTGGGCGCATGGCCATGGGCCGGGGCCCCAATAAATGACGTTAAACATTGTCGTTGTTTGAGTTAGCTAGCCAGTCGTGGAGAACCAATATTAAATCGTCTTGATTTTGCCTTAAATCTTCAAGTTTTAAACCGTAGCGTGCGAAGTCGTAGGCCTCAAAATTAGGTGGCTGACATGACTGAGTGATTTATTTACTTTTTCAATGCGGGCTTCGGGAAGCCAGTTGAATTGTTTCCGTGATTGTTTGCCATGATACTGCAACAATCCAGAATCAACTACTCATCGAGATGATGCATGCTAAATCTAGACACACGCTAATGTGTTGCAGTCAAATAATAATCAAGTGACAAACCTTGGGCGTAACCTGAACATAAGTATGCATTTCTAATGTTTCGTTTTTTCGAAAACAAAAATCGGTGGACAGTGGACACATGATAGACTAGACCGTAGCAATTAATATAAAAAGGAAGCGAAAAAATCCAACAAATTAGCTGAGTAAAAAACATTAGAGCTCGTATCCCCATACTCGCAGCCGTGAAGGTGCACGAATAAAAACGGAGTAGAGTTCACTCGAACGCAACGAACTATAATTTTGAACTCCAATTCGCAAAACGTAAACCCACAAACACACACAAAATAACGCCATAAACAGCAAAACGCTACAAAATTAAAAGATAAAAATGCAAACACAAAATGAACACGTAATTACTCAAACGAACTAGAAATACCACTTCAAACACAAACACAGGCAAAAAAAAAATGCCTTAACTAGGAGTCTGCTTGTTTCACAAATTATAAATGCACTTAAAATACACATATACCCACTCACACGAAATAGATTTAATATGAAACAACAAACACAGAAAAATATTTAAAAAAAGGTCTGTGTAATACATAAATTATGCGTGCACGCCCAAACACCGAAACATTAAACTTTTCAAACATAAACTGGGCTTTCTTTCTGACATAACCATTGATCAAAAACAGTCCTTGTTCCCTGGTATTGAAGTTCAAATTATAGTTCGTTGCGTTCGAGTGAACTCTAATCCGTTTTTATTCGTGCACCTCAGTCACGGCTGTGAGTATGGGGATACGAGCTCTAATGTTTTTTTTCTAAACGGCGAAGCCGTTTTTTGCTCAGTTAATTCATTTACAACCCGTCCTGCCACACCACACGTAGTGAAGGATGTTGCCCACCGCTGTTGTCCACCAAAGGGGGGGGGGGGGGGGGGGTTGAGGGGAAGAAGAAAGGGATGAGGACTTGACGCTGCTTTATCAAGCACATGCCTCCTAATATGGGTTACCAGCTTGTGGTATTAATTACTTTATTCCCGTCCATTTTTTTCAGTTATTTCTCCCTTTCCTTATACCTCTTTCCTCGTTTAAGGGCGATTAGCTAACTTGGGTGCCTTCGGAAATGTACCTTTTAATCCCTAACCAGACTGGCTGCTCGCGGTTGCACTATAGTGGCTGCACGGCAACGTAGTATGGTGTAAAAAAGACTTCATTATTGATCCTTAAACGCAACACCAGCCATACGATGGCAGCAATTTTGACCTTGTAGGCACGTAGTAGGACTATAAGGTACTAGAAAGGAGAAGTACCAAATTATGCAATATAGTTTCTGGTTCTGATGGTTTTGTTTTTTAAATTGCTAGAAATGTATATTATTTTGTTGATGGATTGTATTGTAATGTTGCCACTAATAAGTGTTTGCTCACTTCGTGGCATCTTTCTTTCTTTAATAATAATAATAATAATAATAGTTACGCATCGCTTCGCACAAAATTTTCTTCTGTCTGGAGAGGGCTTCACTCTGGTTACTACGGATTCCGCTAGTCATACTGAGCGTTCGAGATCGTGCAAGTTACGAGCTTAGACGGCTGCCTGTGGGTATGGTACCGAGAATACATGTCAGGAACCCATGTGAGTGAACTAACCTAGCTCGCCAAGGTAGGTTACTGAGCATATTATAACTAGGAAACATGGGGGTAACCACTGCAAACGATTCGACTGTCAACCAGACGAGGAAAACGCGGGTGGCAGGCGAAGAAGGACGATCCATTTGCATTATGTGGCCTGTAACGAGGACGATGCATTTGCATTATGTGGCCTGTAACGTGGGGGATTTTGTGTTGCAGTTCGGTGTTATAATTCCACAAATAGGGTTTCAGAAATCCAAGATTAGAGCTTCAACGTGTCTTAAGAGCAAGTACGTTACTCATCTTCTGCTTGTTCTTTCGAACATGGTATCTTGTAGTTTATGCTTTCATATTTATTGCTGTCACGTTTTTAGGTGGAAAAGCTACCAATGCGCGACGTTTCCAAAATCTAAGTGGCATTTCAAAAAACCTAAGTAGTCTAATGTAGTTTAATTTCGAAAGCCCACTTGAGCTGTCATCTTTGTTGAAAACTAGGGCAGCCCCCTGTATGTGGCCGGTTGTATAGACAATTGTTGTTATTTCCCGTTTGCATGAAAATGTTGTGAAAAAACAAACAAGCAATGATATCAGACGTAACAGTTGTTTGACGAAATACATTCTTTTTGTATTTAACATTTATTTGGACGCACGCCCTACTGTTGGAGGATAATTTCCATGTTTTCATATTCCCATTGTTGAAAGTCCCCCAAAATTTCCAAGAATAGCAGTGCATTGTCGTGATTTCAGGTTTGCATGAAAATACTGTGACGTTACTACATCTGCCAATTGTTGTTTTGAAGGTCCTTAAAAACGCAGTCATGATGTAAGGTTGGGAGAAATCATGACGTCATCAGTACTGTGCATCATTGTTGAAAAAGCAGTTCGAATCATTACTTTATAGACAGTTCAGTTTGCAAGACAAACAAACAAACAAAAGAATTAAGATTTTCAAAATTCCTACTGCGGACACACAAACAACAAAAGAATAAAGATTACCGAGATTCCCACTGCGGACACACACATAAAAAAACAACAACAAACAATCAAACAAATTTTAGGATTTTAGTTATATAGATTTTATCCTATGATAAAACAACTCACCGATAGTAGTAAGCTACTGATTGATATGGTAGCGTAGTAATAACGTTTCTTGTTTTCATATTTTTCCATTTTTTTTTAAATTTTGTAATGTCACAGAGCGCATGACACGCTGCCAATAAAAATAAAATGAAAATGAATTGATGACGTTACACCACCAATGGCTCGTCGACGGTTTAGGGTCAAGACTGGCCGGCGATCGTTCATTAAATTACAAGATCTTAGGGCCGACGATCATTCGGAGGCCGGCTTTACTCCACTTCTCTTGATTTCCGTGTGTTAGTTGGTTTCGCCGTCGGAAGATGGCGGCAGCAGGATTGGCCGATCACGTGTCGAGCCTTGTGGACAAGGGGGAGTTTGGGTCGACAAAGGAACAAACGGGCGAAGGGACAGGACGGTGCCATGCCAGAGATGGGGTGGGCGAGGCGGCTGCTCCCCCCTCCCTCGCTCCCCCCCCCCCCCCAACTAAAAAGGGACGCCAAATTCGTGTGGATTGTGTGTTAAAATTGCGGGGGAAATTATCTACGGATTGCATGAACTTTCACTGATTAGCGGTTAAAAGTAAATAAAAAAAATGAAAATTCATCAATTAACAGTATCCACAGTCAAGTTCACGTATTTTCTACCCAAGCCCTAAATCCCCACCCCAAATCCTTAGCAATCCAACCCAGGACTTCCACGCGGCTAATAACACTACCTTGTTAGGGTGCGTTTGTGTATTGACTCGCCTTTGCATTCTCGCAGCCTGAAGTTAGAAATTATCTGAAATTCGAACACGATGGCGGATTTAGCTCTGCCGGCTCGCAACGAAAACATTCATTCAATAATGGGAACTCAGAGCGACCGGGAAAATTATTTCGTCAGGAATTCTTTATCTTATTGTCACGAATTATACCATTGCAAGCATTTACTCAAACGGTGACAAATTTAGCTAATCTAGGCAGCTTTGGTAGAACTCTTTCGCATCATCAGACTTTGGCAGAGTGCCACCAAGCAGAAGACAAATATAGTGTGAGTCACAACAATGCGTCCTGCAAACTATGTGAGAGGGCCCCAAACAAGTGAGTAAGCATAGCAGAGTGGTCAGGGATCGGCTACCAAACAATCGACGGCCGGATCGAATCCCACAATTGAAATAGTTCCATTATATCCCCACCCTCCCAAAAAAAGAAGTTTCAAAGTCGTCTGGTGGTACGATTACACAGCAACGACACCGTTGCCAACGTGATTAAATAACACGCCCTTAAGGAGGAAGCGATTAGAGAATGTAGGATAGCCCAATTTCCTCCTGTTCAGGGAAGACGTGAGGAACGACTAGTAGATCTAGGTTTGGGGAATTGTGCAATGCACGTCAAGGGCGCTAGCGCCTTTTTTATTAACTTGGGTCGCCTGGTTACGACAGGTGGTGGCGACAAACAAATGCACCACCTACTAAAAAGTATTACGGTAATTAATCTGTAGAGGGGAAGCCAAGTAAAATAGGGTGCTTAGCGCATCCCACATACAAACACTCCTAACCCATCCTATGGAGGATGAGTGCAGCCCTACGCAACTCCAAAAACTTTTGCATGAAAAACATATAACAAGGCATGCAAAAGCTCTGTCGAGTTTACCAATTCAATCTCCCTAGTTATACTACACCCAACCAATTTTGTAACTGTATACTAACAACAAAATTGTGTAACCTAATCTAGACACACGCTAGTGTGTCGTCGCCAAGTAGACGTTTTATTGTTGTTGGAGCTTAATTGTTAGAGCGTAATAGGTAAAGCGTATTTGTTAGAGTGTAATTGTTGTCAGATGGCGGCTCACTAGCAGACTGTGTCTTTTAACTGAAACCAACTTATACGTGATTTCAGCATACTGGTGTAAATTCCCCATGCGGTAGAAATCTTTGCAAATCGTTTGAATCAGGGGTCTTGGGTCCAGTAACAAAGAAAAACTCAACACGAAAATGTGGGAAGTGTCCTTCGTGGAGAGAAAGTGTCCTCAATAACGTTGATTTGTGTTACTGGTGACTAGTAACTAGTGACTGGCAACTAGTAACTAGTAACTAGTCCGCAGGCTCCCATGTTAATTCTCATAGGGTATAACGACACGTCTACAGCTCATTAGGGAAAGTTGCCAGATCTAAATTTCGGCAGACAGGTAAAGCGTCATTTATGGGGAAGTGCCTTTTTCTAAAATGGGGGTTGCAGCTAGAAGTACGTGGTCCTGAAGTGGCTCGTAAGTGCAAAAGTATTGTTGTAACCATTGTTTGTATTGTCATCCAACAGTAGATTATAACATGCTTAAGTGTTACACGCTTATCGTTTCAGTACCTAATTGTCAGAATTCATTGTTGTTGCAAATAGGGGGTTCACGAAGAGACGGAGTGTCTTTTATTGCAAAGGTTTGGTCGTTTTTTTCCCACCAAATCCAAATCGTTTTTTTTTTTACGGTACGCGAATTCAAAATGAATTATATGCCCCACGACCCGAATAAATTTCTCATTACTGGTTCAATAAGACACAGGGTATCTTTTATTCCATAGGAATTCATTAGGTGCTTGCAATTATCATACTGTTACGCTTGTTATTAATTAATTTATTTATTTATTAATTTATTTGGAATGACAATAGCAAATGTGAAAATTATGAATGAGAACATTCATACAATAAAATACCTCCAAGAAAAAAAGGTAGGGGTGAAAATTACACCGTGGGATTTTTTGTACATTCGCAGGCCTATGAAAGTCGTGATATCCACCCAAAACCAAAACTGGTAAGAGAAGCCGCTAAGTTTACAAAAAGGGTCGGCCTTTCAAAGTAGTGATATCATTCAACCAGGGAAAGGCTGCCAAAGTTAATCCTATTAGCCAAGTTAATCGCACCGAATAAAACTTTGGACGTTAAATGAAAACTTGAAGATTGCTACCGCTAGTAGCAATCTTCTAGTTTTCATTTAACCTTCGAACTATTAGTAGGTGCGAGTAACTTGGCTAATAGGATTAACCTTGGCGGCCTTTCCCTGGTTGAATGATATCACTACTTTGAAAGGCCGACCCTTTTTGTAAACTTGGCGGCTTCTCTTACCAGTTTTGGTTTTGGGTGGATAAATACTGCTAGCGCTCTAATTAATTAGTTACTGTAATGAATTTGTTAACACTCTAATTAACTAAACACAATAATGCTGTTCCCCCATCCCCCCCAAAATCGTTAAGATACACAAAAAGAACAAGTACATATAATGTGAAAGACAGGAAAAAATAAAAAATATGAAAATACTATCCCTGATAAGACAAAATTATATGACAGACAATCTCCCAGTCCACAGACGATCTACAAGTCAAGGTGCCTTTATTCCACGACCACTCTTCCTAACTTTAAGTGAAGCCCCTAAAAGTTCAGTGTAAAGCATTTTCAAATTCCCGCTCAAGGAGTGTTCAACTGTCAAGGGCAGCGATGCTGGACCTCCGATGAACAGAAACCTGAGGACACAACACTGGCGGTCCGCCAATGATAGCAGTCTGACGGCGCACACCTCGTTGTGAGGTCACAGCCACTGGTTGTTCAATTTTGGACATGACATCTGGCAATGTGGGCAAAGAACACGGCAAATCTGTAGCAAATGTCCAGGAAAGCAAACACGACATTTGAGCAGTTTCGCCGCCAGAATTACTGTTTGCACTCAAGAAAACACATGAAAGTATGCACTAAGACAGCTATGTGAACCAATGCCACCTTGGGGAAGACCGATGGCAGAATTCTCTCTTTTAATTGTTGATGTGTTATCACAGCGCAACTCTACTGGGCATTATGGTGGCATACTGTAGATTACCCATTCTTGACTTCACCTAACCAGGCAACCAACGAAATTTACCTCCCGAGTGAAAGTTACTTACCCAAACAGGTTGGTCAATTTCAAAAGATCTACAATTATTATGCAAATATGGCTTTAGCTGTCAGTCTTGTTTTATCTCAGCCTGTCTTCAGTGTTATGTGGCAGGAGATTCAACCGTGTGCCAGTGGTGAGCACATTTTCAACCGAGAAACAATTTACATGGAACGACTTGTGTCTTTTGTGAGGCGTAGATGGGCCAAAACCAAATAATGTAAGATAGCTTCTTCAATACTTTAACCAACAATTAGGCTATCCTTAAGGGGATGTTTAAATGATCAGCGACAATTTTGCACGCTCCGTTATTGGCAGGAAAGAAAGACATGTTCGTGGTATGTCGAACATGCCTCATTGTTCCAAATAGTGTGTAAATTCACTTGAGACAAAATTTGATTAGCTGTCGGAGACTGGCATTTTACAAAATCCGTATGTATATGAATTATACTCGCACTCAGTGTTGATTTCATGTCGAATACAAATTGAAATTTCGAGTATGCGTCAACAATAACTAGGTATATTTTTCTGTTATAAGGACCAACATCAACGTGTAAGCGACACCACATAGCAGCTGGCCTTTCCCAAACGCGTTTTCTGCCTTTTGTTTCCCCATTTCTGTTCAACTGACATGCCTCACAAGTTTTCACTAATCTTTCCAAATCTGCATCGATGCTGGGTGAACGTGCAAGTGCCTTGGTTCTGACAATACCACAATGCCCTAAATGCTATTCAGTCAGGACAAAGAGACAACGTATTAGGAATAACAAGTCTGTGTCCCAAAAATAGCATAACGCTTCGATGGTAACTCGTTTTTCCTCTGAATATAAGGTTTCAAATCATCATTACCGACTTTGTGTGGTCAGCCATCGTTGGAGTAATGATACTCTTCGGATAGAACCCTGTCCTTCAAGGTTAACTTTTCTAGCTAGTCACTCAGTACCAGTAATAATTCAATAGTACCAGTAATATCAATTGTTTGTAACTTTGATGGGCGGAGGTACATAAGTAGAGATAAAAAAAAATCTGTTGTAGTATTGAGCCTACCCTGGATATGTTGCAATTCAAAGTCATAGGCATATATAGAAATAGCCCCCAATGTTGTATTCGCACGGCCACTATAGAAGGGATGCTTACTTTATTTCCAGATATCCAAAGTTGGGGCTTTTGATAAGTTTGAAGTATGAATCTTCACCTGTACAGATGTTGATGGCAAAGTTTTATCCCATACTACTGATAAAGCCTCATGATCAAATTGGGCATAGCTAAGTTCAGCTTTGTTCAATGCTTGTGGCGCAAAAGCAATAGGACGGTCTTCTTCATTTGGCGAAGTATGTGCCAGTGTCACAACAAGGCCTATGGAGACGTGTCGTAAACTAGTTCCACTTTCAGTTGGGGGTTATAATGTACTAATGTCTTTGAATCCAGAAAAGCACTCTTAGCATTGGCCACTACCTCCGTACATGATTAGTCCAGAGTCAGGGTGTTTTTGAACTTAGTAACTTGATTAACGGGATCAAACTGTAGCCAAATGTAGCAGAAATTTGGAATATTGGTTAACAAAACCTAAAAACGACTTTAGTTCAGGTAGGTTTTGAGGTTCTGATGCCAATTTGATTGCATCTAAGAATTCAGGAGGTCCTGCCTATCATCTTTAGCAATTTGAAATCCTAGGTATCCAAGTTCAGTCTTATTTAGTTTGCATTCATCGTTTTTCACTCTGACTGCGGTTTCAAACCACATCATAGTTTGGATAACGTGACGTCATGCCCTTTTTCCCTACCATCTACCAGAATATCGTCCTAGTAGGGTTTGGGCTTAGGAACACCTGCAAGGACATGTTCCCTGCGTTTCTGGAACATTCCATGAGCACTTGCCAGCCCATGCGGGACTCTTTACCAGTGGTATAACCCTCTGCACGTGTTAATGGTTAACATTGGTTTTGAGGCATCATTCAGCTCCATTTGGAGGAAAGCATTAGACAAGTTAATGAGTGAGAACTTGTCACACCCAGAAAGCTCACAAAATAGCTCCTCAGCCTTTGGAATGGAAAATGCTCTGTCCTCAGCGTTGACCATAATGTTGCAGTCACCGACTATACGCACATCCCATTGGGCTTGAAAACAAACACAACAGGGGTGGTGATGCATTACAATCAATGGGATTTAGGATCCCCTCATGCACCTAACACTCAATTTCGGCCTCAACCTTGCCTCTCACAGCAAGAAGCACATGCCTGGCCTTGCAAAATGTTGCTTTAGCATCAGCTATGAGTTTGATTCAAGCCTTGAAGTCCTTGAAGGTGTATAAACCCGGTTTGATGAGGTCCGAAAATCGTTCGTAAACACAATTAGTAGACTCGGTTATGAATTCTCCATCAGTGACTTCCATTTGAAGGATTGACTCAAGGAGAGATTAAATTTCTTTACCAAGCCTTTGTCAAGAAACGTGGGCTGATTTCCAGATGTAACAATGGAACTCATTGATTCATTGTGGTCATTAAGGCTTCCTTGTAATTTAATCAGTCCTAGAGGTTGACGACCTTGCCCACCTACGATTTTAAAGTAACGGAATTGGATTTAATGCTATGTTGGAAAAAACTCTTTAAACCAGTCAATAGGAACTAAAGTGCTATCGTAGTGCGATCACACCCAGATTCAACCTCCAATGGCAATATATAAGCATTCAAGGAAAAAGTACACTACCCATTTGCTACTGTTCACATTCGAACATGTCATGGTTTTCATAGAGGAACTCGAGACTCATCACTAGTGGCACCCGAGACCGAATTCTCAGTCTCCTCTAAAAACGTGGTGTGCTTTCTTCATTCTGTATTTATGATTTTCTTACGCCGTTCTGAAAATGACACCTTTTGGGGTTTATCACAGAAGGTAATTCGCTGCTAGTGGCACCCGACGTTCCCAAATTGCAAATGAATTTTAAGTGTCCCGTAGCACTGCAGACTGCACACTTATGTGACTTATATTTGCACTCAGAACTGACGTGCCCAGGAAAGCCACAGCAAACAAACACATCTTTCTTAGACTTATTATGACGCTTAGAAACCAGCTTACTAGCTGTGTAGGTTCTGAAACCCTGCAACATTTAAATCTGCTCTCTCAAAAGCAGAAAGCAATCTGCTTTTCCCTTATCCCTTATCTCTTTTCGAGTTTCAACACTACGTAACCTGGCTAACACCACATAAGGAATGTTTGAGAAAATCGCCAAACTCGCAAGTAATATAGTGAGCCGCTTTAACCCGCTAATGTAATTTGCTACATTTTTGCCAGGAGCCTGGTCTTGTTTTTGGATGTGACACATTCTAATAAAACTTGTCTTTGGGTCCATGTTGTGTTTCAACACTGTATTTATTTTAATAAGTGAAAAAACACTACGAACAAATTTCTAAGTAAGCCGTAAGTATTTTTACCTAGGCATGAGAGCAACACGCCAACCCGTTTATCATCAGTTATATCAAATGTAACAAAATATAGCATATATCATTCGAAATAACTGTCCAGGATTCAGTTCCTGAATCAAATTCTCTGCACTTTTGTAAACGTGGCATAGACGTAGTTATTGGTTCTGAAGTTGAATTCACACATTCCCAGTTTAATCTTGAATAGCTTAGCATATTGCTATACGCATCGGCACCTAATTCTTGAACTGAACGGTGAAATGTAACTTCACTGTCATTTTCCTCGCCACTCATAAAAGAGTGAAGGAAAAGCTTATAAATTAGTATGCCTAGCACAATCGTGCCTTCCCTTTAATTACTATCCCTGTTAAAATTTTAACATTAGCAAATGCAGCTTGGAAGTTCTCGCACTTTTGCAAACACGCCCACACTTAAACAATTCTTAAAAAGCAATTTGCACAATGTAATTAGCTAAGTCACATAAAACTGACTTCTCCATGGCCAATTTAAATACAACAGTCAATTACGCCAGTTCTTAAATACCGAAAAACGCAGTACAAAGAACACAACACTATTTAGCAATTTTAAATGCAAGATTTACTCAGCATTTGGCTACTACATATTTTAACTTTTAACTTTTTGAAAACTTTCTGTTCTTTTAAATCTTTTAAAATCAGATTTACCCATCCCTTAAATCTTTTAAATAGCACTGTTACTTCCAAATTCTCTTTAAATAGCGTTTACACCTTTAAATCTTTTAGTGTGCATTACGTACTCAGTTTGCCAAACTTGCGAAGTCATTTACTAATCTCGTTCACAGAGGAATTAACCATTTATTAAAGAGCTGAAACAAAACAATATTTGTTAAACATTCGCTACAACAAAATGCGCCTTAAACAACCCAAATTAATTAGTTTCTGCCAGTACTGCCCATTGTTGCCTACACGGCCCCCAGAAATTTTGCATAAGTTTTTAACGGCGGGGAGAATGTATATTCCCCCTATTGCTAATGCACCATAGATCCTGAAATACCAGTCGTCTTTTTTATATATAAAAACAAATGTAAATTGTTCCTTTAGTCCACCGCTGTGCCTAGACATTTGAGGGGGTGGGCAGAATTTGACTGGCAGATTTTTCCCTGAGAAGAAGCCAACTTACTTAAACGTAAGCAAAAGGACTGAGAGCCAGACCAAGAAAGAATACGAGTAGTAGAAAAAAAAAAGTACTATGGTAAAATTTGTGGAAGAAAATCTATGTATAATAAATAAACAGTTTATGAATTTTTCCTGGGCTACGTTCATTGTGCAATGTGCAACATTCATTGAATAGCCGGATTGGGATTACATACGTAATTTTACTCGGGACTTCCTATCATTTCATGGCCTCTTATCCAGTTATACCTACTGTTACCAAGTAGGTTAATGCCTTAATTATTTTCTCCCTGGCCTTCTCTTCTAATGGTGCTATATTTTAGCCCTCGTGTTTCGGAAGTTCTACAATTTATTTCACTGCTGTTGAATGTTGATTGTTTCTAATTCAGTGGCACGAAATTTAGAGTTTTGACCCGTTGGTTGGTTGTCACGTTACGACCCCTACTTAAATAAGAGCAACAACGATATTCTTAACAATTACCGTGTACCTATCAAGGTGGTAAAACTTCTTGTTACTTCGGATTTAGCAGTATTGGGAAAATAATAAGCATCGGTACACGTGTCGAACATATCGCTTCATTTATTACCAGACCTAGCTACAATTGCTACAGCTTCGCAATGTTTGCCATAAATTGCAATTCTAAACGTATTATCGCTTTTCAGCCTAATTTTCATTTAATGGATGTTGATGGATGTACGGGGGATGTTAGGTAGCCAGCCGAAAATGTGACACTTTCTCAGTCCATGCTTTGAGGCCATTTTGAAGTGCATAAGTTAATGTTACTTATTATTACACTGTGCTCCCCCCCCCCCAACCCCCACACACCATTAACTGATGTTGACTCGGCTCAGATTATGAATTATGGGAAGTGGAGGGAGCAGGTGTCAAAACTTTAGAACTACAAAGTTTCCGCTTAAGGACAAAAGTATTCAACTTTTCATCTGAAGCTCACAAACGAACGTGTGAAAGAGCAATGAAACAAATCAGTATAATTGGTTATTCATTATAAAGGGATTCAGCCACACTTGAAAAGTCGCAAGCTTTTGTTTGAAACATTACACTTTAGCTATTTTTTATTCAAACATTTTAAAGTAAATGCTAGGCCAACTAGCATTAGCTAGAAATCTCTAGCAAAAGCTTTTACTGATAGAGCCTGGATTTAAAAGCACTAGCTTAGTAGCTTTACTTACTTTTATCCACACAATTGCTAGCATTTGCTGGGAAATTAACTTTTGCTACTTTTTATATTACAGCACCTCTTTTTGTGGCAATGGGTATGTGAAATACCAACATTGCTGAATTCACATCATTTTTTTCTTTCTCTTCTAGCTGCAACCCAATTATTACAAACGTGTGCCAGGGGGCACGTCACTCACCCTTTGCACAAATACGTCATGCACTCAAACCGCGATAGGACGGATCACGTGATCGTTTCCAAAAACGACTGGAAAACCGACTGTGTAAATAGATGAAATATTCAGAAGAGGGTTCGTGAAAGATTTATTATTTATCCAGAATATCATTCGTTGGCGGCTTTGCCTAGCCTCCCTGCATTTTGTATACAGCATTGCTCGAAAGCAGGGGAAAAAGAAATAAGGAACAGGGAAATATGCTGGCAAGGAAGATGTGGGGCTGGTGGAGTGGACTATTATTCATGCAGAAACTAAGTTACTGCTCGTCAAACTTTGAAAGATCGTTTTTTTTTTTCTTTGCTTTTCCACGCATGAAACATAGAGACAAGTAACTTACGTAGAATGACGGACAAGAACCGAGTTTGTAGAACCGTACAGGCTGAAGAATTTGGTTACGAATACGATTAGGAGTAGAAGAGAAAACAAAACAGGGTTCGAAATGTGCGAGGAGGGGGCAATCAGGTGCAAATAGGTTGGCAAAAGTAAACTCGTTTTATAGCTGAACAGCTAATAAAAAAGCTACCTAATAAGTTGATGACCGAATATCCAAGCCAGACAGCAACTGCTACTAGTCAAGGGGAGCGGGATTTGCTGCACTTAGGACTAAACATGCCGGCTCCTGGTGGACCTGCGGGTTCAGCCTCCGCCTGCTTTGCAACGTCTACCAGGTAACCTAGCTACCGTCTGGTGTCGATCGCTTGATTCACTGTGGAGAAAGCAGCCGAGGAGAAAGCAAAGGTAAACTAAGATGTGACGCTGTAACATCGATTTGGGAGGGCTGCTATCCCGGAAGATCGGCAAGAGGGACAAGAAAATAAGTAACCAACGTGTTTCAACGCCCTTTTGTTGATATGTTCTAATAGAACTGAAGTTTTGCACGTAGATAGGATGCTGGCCAGGCGACATTTACAGTGAAAACGAGTGGAATAATTTAGGAGCAGCGTCGTTGTCCGTCTGTTGATTGATAACTTACGAATGAAAATTGTTTAATTGTTGAAGAAATAGAAAAACGAGCTGATTATTGGGAAATATAACCATGATAGTTTAGCGATAATTTTTGGTATTGAAATTATAACGCGGTCGAAGTGACTGTTTGACTTGAAACTGTAACCCAAGGTCATCAATACGCCAACTTTTATAAAATCTAAAAATAGCGGGAAAAAAATGGATATACCATAAATAGAGGATCTGTTATGGCGTAAAATCAAAATTCGGGAGCATTCTGCAAACTTTGGTAAATCCCTGTTTTTCCACCCCTCCAAACCTTTTATCCTTACCAACGTTCCAACGCTGAAGACGCAATTTACTCGCCTAATTAAATAAAAAAAAAATGAGTTCAACACAAAATCTCACAATATTTTCTTGTATCTCTTGCCTGTAAGTTGAATTTGAACACTTTCCTAAGTAGTCGAAAAGATCAGTGGCCAATCCAACCCGATTACCCCGGGAAGAAAAATTGAAGGTTTGCCATTTCCAGTAAGTGCATGCAGCGAAAAAAATCGACTCGGAGAGCCGATGAGTCCAATGCTATAGTAGTCGCATTTTATTCACGTTCAGATGTTCTCGAAAAGAGTGACGAAAGTCATTATTAAAAAGTTTCAACCGATCGGATCAAACATGTCCCCGCGGACTCTTCGCTCTTCCAGACAGGTACGCTGGATTTGCTGCAGTAAGAACTTTTGTTGTTCTTATCTGCACCTTTTTCAGACAAGCAATGTATTTCTGGTGACCAAATCTTGGCGCAGTAATCCACAATGGGTTAAATAAAAACTTAATTTTGCTTTTATTTCAGCCGGCCCAGTGAGGGCCGGCTGAAAATTGTTTATTTTGCCTAGGAAAATATACATAACCTGTGAATTTTTGCATTCGTTCCTCCAATGCTGTGTTTCCCTGGAGGTTTTTTGGGTCCTTGTAACTGCCAGTGTCGTAATCCAACGGCACAACCCTCCTCTATAAAAGCGCTTTCGCATGACCAGAAGGTCATTATTTTTCCTCGCTCTTTCGTCAGGCAGTGACTCTAGATGGAGGTAGGGCAGGTTTGGTTATGTATGTTTTCGTAGGCAAAAGAAACAATTTTCAGCCAGCCCTAGGTGGGGACGAGCAAAATTAAGGTTCTCGTTGTGCAATAGGCACAACGAGCTGGCTTCCCCCAAAAAGTTTAACAACTTCGCACTTTTTTCAGAAAACAATCGAATTTGGATCACTTATGGTTAATTGAGGCTGAGGGTCTTGCTTCTGCCTTGATGGTCGACTTGCTATTGTGTTCTAGTGCTTAAGGGGGGCTGGATCTATATCATTTCATCTATATCATTTCATCTATATGTAAATTTTGAGTATGGTTGTTAGTGGAACCGTTCTGGGGCCCTTACCATTTCTCGCTGCCATTGAGTGGCAACAAAATAAAAATCTTATCTAATCTTATCTTATCTGGATGAAATATCTGGTTGATATGTTGGGGCCCAGACGATGTTGTCCATTGGCTTGCTTCGTCATCTCCCTGGAGTTGTGTAAGGTGAAGACAAAAGAACTTTGCCATGATGCTGCTGTCAGGATGTCCGGAACTGGTATGAAGTTGTGGAATGTCCACGACGTCGAGATTGCTCTTAATTAATGTGCCGTCACTCTGATGTTGTTGTTTGCACAATTTATGTTTTTTTTAATGTTCAGGCGCAGTTTGGATGATCTTGTTCATCATGGGATGGTGCTTGTCGAGCCTTCATGAGGTCACTTGAAGGGTTGAAGTTTCTCGTTTCTGTCACTGTGAACCAAACTGTCGGATTACGGGTCGGTTTCCCTTTTCGATGAGATATTAGTGTTGGTCAGGCATTGATTAGATTGATGAAAGGAGAGCGCGGCATTGTCCATGGTGACAGCAATGGGCACTTTTCGCAGTTTCTAGCCATGAAAAGGGGACAAGCAATAGGGAAGACTGCGGCTTCCGTTTTGTCGACGAGTCGTTGCTCAGCTTGATGAAGGAGAGAGTGGCGTCATCCGTCGTATTGACAATGGGCGCTTTTCGTGGGTTCAAGCCACGAAAAGGGAAATAACTACAGGGAAGACTACGGCTTTCATGTGTAGGTGAGTCATAGCTGAGCTTGACGAAGGAGAGAGCGGCGTCATCCCTGATGTTTGATCACATACAGAAGCGAGCGGCAGGGAGAAGTGGCATTGAGCACCAGTGAGAAGAAGTATTGAAACGGCTGTGGAGGGCTCAAACCATGACGAGGTTCAATGGCGTTATTCAGCGAAAAAGAACTGTGGATGAGATGAAGAATGGTCGCTTTTCGCGGATTCCTATAATAACCGTGAAAAGGGGACGAACAGAAGGGAAGACTGCGGCTTCCACGTTTCGGTGATTCGATGCCGAACTTGACAAAGGGAGAGAACGGTGTCATCCAGACAAGGGAGTGCCGAGTGTTGACAGAACTTGGTGGAGTGCGAATTGTTGGTGGACCCCGGGAAACTACAAATGGTGGCACGATTTCGTTGAGGAGTACTCATGATTTCATGATTTTTTTTCAAATGGTGTCTGCCCGTTCATTCACCGAAACCATACATGGCGGTGAATGGTGGTGTTCAACGAGAACATGTGATGATGTGTTCTCAAGGGAATGAGGCAGTCGCATGAGTGGAAGCAGCCTGCAAACTAGCTGCTTCCTCATGATAAGTAGGTGAGAAGGATGAGTGGTTGTGTATCTTCCTCTTTTCCCTTTATTAGTTTGCTTGCTTCAAACCAATTCAGAAGTTGCGGGGGTGGGGGGAGGCATGGTCGTAGAGCCACCCACTGTTGTCGCCTGGCGAAGCACGGAGGAAGGAAGGTAACCCCAGAGCGACTAACATGCTTCACAGTATGTTAAAATCTTATTTGTTTTTTTTTTAATATTACTTATGTTCGCATCAATTTAACGTTAATTAGAAAAGAAGTTTCTTCCAGAGAGTTAATGAATTCAATGCGGTTCAATTAAGCTGAAAACAGCAAGGGGGAGACGGTGTTTCCAATGGCTTCAATAAGCCTAACGTCATGGGTCGAAAGCGAGATGTGTGGTGACTAATTGAAGCTTGCTTCCATTCAGGGAGACGTCTTTTCGTGGTGGCGTAGTTGCCACTTAAGAGGCTGGATTCAAGATGGCGGGCGACGAAAACGGCTTGCATCGGTCCAAGGAGGCTTCATTCGTGCTATTCGTTGGTACCGACGAGAAGGATAGCAGCAACAGCAACGAAAGCGAACGGGAACAGTTCGTTGGGTGCAGCGCTCGAGGTGAGGCCTATGGGTCTGTGATTAGGAGACCGGCAGCAGCAGAGTGAGTGGCAGACACATCAAAGCACGGAGGAGGTGTCTTCCGGGCGGAGACGTCCTTCGGGTTTTCTCTCTTTGGCGGCAGCTTGGCAGCTTGGTAGATTTGATGTGCTGGAGTCCGACGAAAAGGGCCAGTCAGACGAAAAAGGCCAAACGTAAAGGAGCTAGCTTCAGGTCAACGGAGGCAGATGGCGTTGGCCGTGCCTAGAAGGCATGGATGAAAGCAAGCCGGCACGACGAAAAGGGTGAAAAACGGCGGCAGTTGTAAGCAGTAGCGCCAACAAGTCAAGCCGAGAAGATGGCGTGGTTTGGCCCGTCTGGATCGGCGAGGTTACGGCAGAAACTGCAGGTGACGAAAGGACGAAAGGCGGGAAACAAAATGGCATGGAGACACGCTGGAGGTAAAATGATGAATCTTCTGGTCGCACGAAAGCGCTCTTATAGAGGAGGGTTGCATACACGTATGCGTAATCGGGTTACGGCTCTGATGGTTACGAGGAACCGAAAAGCCTCCAGGGAAACACAGCACTGCGAGAAACGAGTGCAAAAATTCACAGGTTATGTTACTTTTTCAGTGGCAACAAGAAACATTAATAATTTTACGCATATCCACTTGCTCCTAATGCATAAAGCATTTCAGTAGTAAAACCATATCAGAGAGGATGCTGTTTGTCGACCCAATTCTGCACTTTGATCGTCAAATTAAAATTGTAAGATACTTGCCTAAACAAGCGGCTACAGCGACCACCTAGTCACAACCGATCTTCTGTACGCTTCCGTCACTTTTGTCGCGAATTTCGCGAAGTTCAGGTTAGAAGCCTACAAAATACGTAGGATAAACTTGTTTAATTTTAGTTTGTTTAAGAGTTTGAATTTTTGTCATGTGAAGTATAATTTGGTTGAGTTGTCTTGTTTCTTTACAGCATTCTTTTATTTCATGATTCTTCAAACATGGTAAAGTATGGTTAGGTTCCCAG
>JAHWFP010077693.1:31800-43623 GCA_023313725.1 Lithobius niger
GAAAAACGACGGATGGACGGCCGGACAAAGTCGTACCAGCTTTCGCTGTACAGAAGACTAAAATTGTAACGTGTGATGGTAAAGTGGTAAATTTTCGTATCGTCAGATGGCTTTTTCATCGTCTCGTCAGACGACTTCACTATTTTCTTTTTAAGTCTCATATCGTACCTCGTTCGTGGGATTCAGTCCGACGTTCATGCACTTGCTGGCTGGTGACCACTGTCGTCACTGGGTGGGTGTTGCGCTGGTTCACGTTGTTCCTGGTTTCCGGGGACCCATCAGCCAGTTCGTTGGGACTTAGTTATTTTTCCTTCTCCTTGGTGGCGCACTTTTGGGTGAGACATTATTGCTCCTACGTATATGCTAAGACGAAACTGACGGCAAACAATAAATAAAAAAATTCATTAAAAATAGATATAGATTCATTACAAATAAAAGTTTTTAATGAACCTACATCATTAAAAATTTATAACGTACGTGCATGTTTGTATGCCTACTGCTCGGAAGTAAAGCACCTACAAATGAAAGATACTTAGGTTACGCTGCTCATAGTCTTATTTTCATCACTGTAACTTGATTGTTTGACCCTCAGATATGCGAAAAACTCCTCCGAAAACTGTTGTATGATGCCAAGAGGTATACTAATCAGAAATAATCTTGCAAGTTGCAAAAAAAAAAATTCCAAAACGAGATGTTTTTCGTATCATATGCTTAATATCAGGAATACAACAGAATTAATTATACATCTCAAACTTTGTTGACTCAACTGGTTGGATGCACGGAAAAAGTAGACCTGTAGACTTTAAAAGGTTATCAAACATTCGCGTTTCAGAAACACGGAGGTGCGCGGACTGAGCGAGCAACATGAGCGATTTTCGTGTTTAATAAATCTTTTCAAAGAAAAAATATTATTTTTACTGCATATGAACTGTAGATATTCTAAGGAATGTGATGAACGAAGTGTGAGAAGTAAGTGCAATTAGCTTGCGTCCTAATAATTAGTTCATCAATTTGTGAAGCTCTGTGTGAAGTGTGGATCAATACCAACAGCCAGCGAAGCGAACGATATGACAAGCTTAATAGAAAAAGGTAGCTGATAAAATAAAACTAAAACTACTATTAGAAAACAAAAACGAGCTCGTTTGATGTTTAAGGTAAGGTTTAACTTATTCGAAGTCAAAACAGCAAAGGAACTCAAATAAACTTTCCTGTAAGGTTTCACATACCGCAGTGTTCCTTACTGTTTAGTCCACATGAAACCATACTGCTGTATTCACACGTTTATACAGTTTTACCTTTAGAACACGATTTGTCTGATTGGTTCATTCTGCTTGGCTAAAGGACATCACTGAAAAATCGTAAAACCATACTTTTAGTGTGCTTAGTACAGACCTACAGATTAACTAATTCTGGGTTCGTGCGACTCCTTGAAATCCTGGAAATATCGTTGAAAATAAAAATGAAATACCAGTCCTGAAGTCTTGAATATGAAATCTTAAGAACTAGTGTATGTATCAATAGGATGAACGGAAAGGAGACAACCGGACTAGAATGATGAAAATTTTAGCCACGAAAAATTGAGCGAGTGTGTAGCCTATATTATCCACTATATTATTCTTAAAACAATTTTGAAAGTTGGGATATGGTTTTGATTTTATTTACGTGTCTAATGGTTGATTACAGCAGTAAGGTTTCACGTGGACTAAACAGTACAGGAACACTGCGGTATGTGAAACCTTACAGGTATGTTTATTTGAGTTCCTTTGCTGTTTTGACTTCGGATCAGTTAAACCTTACCTTAAACATCAAACGAGCTCGTTTTTGTTTTCTAATTCGTGATACTTTGATATACCAAGCTGGTTGTCTGCATTCGTTGCAAAAGGCACTGAATGAGCAAGTGAAGCGCTCTTTCAGTGCAAGTCTTTCTGTTGGTTTGTCCGCAGCTATCTATCAACGGCTTTGTCCGTATTTGTAATCATATCAACACACCAAAACATTCGCCAAGTTAACCGCACCGCTTAATAGTTCGAAGGTTAAATGAAAACTAGAACATTGCTACTTATGGTAGCAATGTTCAAGTTTTCATTTAACGTCCAAAGTATTATTCGGTGCGATTAAGTTGGCGAATGTTTTGGTGTGTTGATATCACTCCTTTGAAGGGCCGAACCATTCGGAACTTGGCGGCCCCTTTTACGTGGCCATAGCGATTAAGGCGCTACGCAGGTGATCTGGCTACTAGCTAGCTAGCTGATTCTAGTCCGCTCATTCCCATGTTAATTTCCATAGGGTGATTATTCAACGATACCGAGATAACGGAGAGGCTTCCAGCTATGAAATTGGACGAATGGCTGCAGTACGATACGAACTGCGTACATTTTATGGTTTGGAGCCTAGGGGACGTGTAACGAGGAAGACGTGGGATGGCGCGTAAGTACAAAAATATTGTCATAACCATTGTTACTATTGTCGGCATGGTCTCTCATTGGACAGCCAAAGTTCGGACAATGACAACGTGTATACTAACGTGCATGCCTAGCCACACACTAGTGTATCACGATAAATCTAAACAACGTTGCCAAAGAAATTGCATTCACGTCCAATTCACAAAAAATAAACCAACTTTGAAAACAAAGCAAAATAAACAAAGCCCAAAACTGGTGAAGAGGCCACCAAGTTGAGGGTGGTTCGGCCCTTCAAAGGAGTGATATCAACACACCAAAACTAACGAAATAAAAGAAATTACAACAAATTTAAAACCAAACCGAAAACCTATAAAGAGGTGACCAAGTTGAGAATGGTTCGGCCTATAGCAAAAGGTAGTACCAAATTGTGGAAACCCAATTTCTTGTTGACGTGCCACTTTATTACACATCTGCACGGTAGTGGAGTTGAGTCCAATGCAAATTTTTTTTTAAAAAAGGACTGATATCATATCAAAAACCAAAACTGGTAAAAGGGGCCGCCAAGTTCCGAATGGTTCGGCCCTTCAAAGGAGTGATATCAAACAACCAAAACATTCGCCAACTTAATCGCACCGAATAATACTTTGGACGTTAAATGAAGACTTGAACATTGCTACCGAAAGTAGCATTGTTCTAGTTTTCATTTTACATTCGAACTATTAAGCGGTGCGATTAACTTGGCGAATGTTTTGGTGTGTTGTTATCACTCCTTTGATGGGCCGAACCATTCGGAACTTGACGCCCCTTTTACCAGTTTTGGTTTTTGATATGACACAATTTCTTCGGCAACGTTGTTTAGATTTATCGTACTACACTAGTGTGTGGCTAGGCATGCACGTCAGTGTACACGTTGTCATTGTCCGAAATTTGGCTGTCCATGTGAGAGACGATGCCGACAATACTAACAATGGTTATAACAATATTTTCATACTTATGCGCCATCCCACGCCATCCTCGTTGCACCCCTAGGCTCCAAACCATAAAAGGTACGCAGTTCGTATCGTACTGCATCCACTCGACCAATTTCATACCTGGAAGCCTTCCCGTTATCTCGGTGTCGATGAATACTCACCCTGTGGAAATTAACATGGGGATGAGCGGACTAGAATTAGCTAGGTAGCTAGTAGCTAGCTAGTTACACATTTTCAACGTTATTGAGGGTCAGATTTTGCATTGAAAGCAGCTTAGCTGTCACTCCTACACGAGTTATTTTTTGTCAGGTGGGTTATTGCTCTTGATTTCAACACAATTTAAGCTTTTGTACAGCATTATTATTTTTCCCCAAGTACCTGAAATGTGCCCATCTATGCTTCAAGATATCAGACACTGACGCTATGGCGCTGCGCTACAATGGTTTACAACCTCGAAAATTGAATTGATGTGACGTTTGTTGTGATGATTGTTGCCTAACTTGGCGCGACACACTAGCGTGTGTCTGGATATAGGACGGCAAGCCAAATGGGCAACGTGCACTTAAACTTTAACACGGGAGAATTACGTGAAATCATTACATAAATCGATTCGTAATAACGATAATGCTTCCGCTTCACGCGCGCGTAAATTGTTGGCTGACCAGCATTGTTAGCATTTGCTTACGCTTTCCGTCTGGCGTTTGCGAATTGGTATTGTTGCGTAGAAACAATGTTTAAAACAATGTACAACAATGAAATGGATCGTTCAGGGCTCCGTAACTCCGGAACGGAGCGACCAATTGAAATTTCTATTTCTATAATGGCCACATCTCCGGAAATAGATCTTTCAAATGAGCTAAGAACCAGCTTTCTACGACGAGACCGTTGTATAAACGTGTCCAAAGTCCATCACCACCACATAACACAAAAATGAAACTCACAATTCCAGCTGAACTCCAGATCTCCAATGTGACGAATCGGAAATTAATAAAAGTTGGTACACGTGTTGCCCAAGTCCCACAAGGCTTATACATCAAATTTCAGTATAAAATGTTGAACGACGGCGGAGAAACTAAGCTTCCAAAGTTCGGCTTTAACATGGGAGACCGAGGTCAAACCTTAAAGCAAAAGCTACCGCATTTACTAATAACATTGTAACCTATTTTTTATTGAAACAGCTACTTACAGCACTAGAATTCGTGGACCCAGGTAATATTACCAGTAGACTAGACAGAACAGGCTTAAACAAAACAAAAACTTAAACGAAAGTGTCTGGAGTTAAAGTTTCTAAAATCGCAGCTGAGATCACTAACTTGAAGGTAAAAATCAGAAAGCTGAAAACGACAGGTTAGTTTGTTTTCTTAAATTTACGCAGTTTTCAATAGTTTCCCTTGCAGGCAACCTGTATCAGTGTTCCTAGCCTTAGCCATAGTGCCAGAAGGGAAGAGGGACAATTTTGCTAGGTAAATCCTATCGGAAATTCCTTGGATCTTTTACGTGCCGCAATCGACATGAGCATGAGAACTAATTAAGATAGGAACCACTTGGAGGCCATTCGGGAATTCCCGACTCCCCTGCCTTCCAGTCCGCTTCTGTGAGATACCAATGCAAAGTACATTGAAAAAGCACAATAAGTCCTTATTGTTGATTAAAAAACATCTAGGATGGACTAAAGATTAGGGACACTAAACATCACCGTTTTCAAGTACACAATCAAAGTTCTGGTAAAAGCCTTCGTCCATAAAACGTTCAAAAATAAACAGCCTAAGCCAGAGACATGTCATTTGCACCACGAAACAATCTATTGGCGGAAGAGAAGACAGCAAGCCTAAAAACGAAAAGGTACTTCAATTAGTCACCACCTTTCGCCATCCCTGCGTCAGTTAAAGACTTGACGTAGCGTTTTCGATATTAAAAAAAAAATCAATTTCAGTTTTAGATACTAGTGCACGTATCAGCTAACGAAAATGGGTATAAACAAGAGCTTTTTAAGGGTGAATGAAATGTTAACGTTGTTTTTGATGCAATCTGAAATAGTTTTTGATCATGGCAACTGAAAAACCCCCTAAAAAATTAGGTTCGTCATTGAAGATTATCGCAGAAGTTAAAAAAATTTTGGTAGTGCCGCCATGTTTTTATGGGCGGCTAACTACGTAACTAGATAGTACATCGAAGCCACTGCCACAATTATTGTTATTGAGATGTCTGTGATAGAAAACTGTGAGCGTGAATTTCTCTAGGTTGGTCTGTCCTATCCTGCTTCTACATTTTATGCGACTGCGAAGCGCTTCTTTTTGAATCAAGTTGAACACAAAAATACAGTTGCGTTGCACGTCCCCGACCATCCTCGCAACGAATCTTTGTTAGCGCTACACATAACCTCACTCATATAATACATAGCACCCCAGGAGGTCAATTACTCGTTAATTGACAGCAATGCTACCCTGATAATGTCGTAGTTATTTTTGGTTAGTTGACTGGTGTTTGATGCGGTAGGGTGGGTCGGGCGGGGAGCTAAGTAGAGGGACTGGTTTTCAGTGGCGCTAACTAATGTCAATCGAAAAGTACAGGATAAGGTACGACGGCAAAAGTTGCAACGTCTTCCATCGTCTAGAGAGTCGTTAAAGCCCAGCTCGAGAAATTAAAAAATAATACGATGAACTAGCGGTTTGACTTGTTTTTTTGTTTTTTTTTTACTGCTGGTTCTTGGGGTTTAGTGGGTTTCCTTCCGACGCATTTATTATTAAAACGGCGCAAGTTCGTTCTGGTACAGACAGACAGAGTGCCGGCTGCGGCATCGGATTTCCAAAGACTGAACGTTTACTTTAAAGATGAGTGTACGAGGTGAAACTTCTATTACGCACGTATTTCCCAATTTCCTTTTATTTGTTGCACGGGAGCTAGGAAAACTATCCTGTGAGGGTATTAAAATCTAGCTGCGTTGTGGTAATTGGGGTTATGGCTTTGGCTTATGGTTTCTGTAGGTTGCCTGTAGGTTTGACGCATTCCCAGCCGAAGCCATGGCGCCAGAAGGCGAGAGGACAATTTTGCTAGGTAATTCCAATCGGAAATTCGCAGGATCTTTCACAGTGCTACAATCGACATGAGCACGAGGCATCACAGGGCCCCTATCGTGCCGAAATGCCAGAGGTGGCTAAGGTCACGATCGAGCCCGGGACCTCCTGCACATCATATGGTCGTGCTATTACTCATTAAGCTGCCTTGCCTCATAGCAAAAATTAATAGGGTTGGGGAGGAGAATTTGTAACTCTAAAAAGTTCCTATTGAAACGTGTTACATTCATTCCTATTAGTTCCATCCGAGTTTTGAGAGGGTGCCATACGTTCCATCTGGTAATTTTGCTCATAATTTTGCTAATAATAAAGTTTCTCAATTTAGTTACATTTAAAATTCTGTGTTCCTTGTTAATTGTAATTTAGTTTAAAGTAAACTAAATTACAATTAACAAGGAACACAGAATTTTAAATGTAACTAAATTGAGAAACTTTATTATTATACATAAAATTACTTTTGCAACGATTTAAAAATTAAAGATGAATTTAAAATGGGTTTCCTTCGCGATAAAACATAAGGTTCCATATTCCACTAATTAAAAATAATTATGGCTCAAAAACTAAAGATCATTATATTCCAACAATTTTCAATTTAATTCCATCAAAATTACTAGATTTAACTCAGTACACTTCAATCAAACACAAAATAAAAGAATGGCTAATTAACAACTAAGGTATAGTTTTATTTTTTAATTATTGTTTTTTTTTCTGTGTCTGTGATTATTATTATTTTTATATTTTTTACCATACTGTGTGATTTAATTTTGTTGTATAGATTTTTCCTTATCTTGATTGTGAAATTGTCTAAATGAGTAGCCAAACAAGGACTTTTATTGACCTTCGGCAACACTCTTTGAATAAAGGTTATTATTATTTAAATGTTCAGCTAAACGAAATAATAATTAAGCACAAGCTAGTTTCGTTTAGTTTAGCTTGATTTTAGGCTGAAAACTGCTACATAAAACTCATGGCGGCCTCTATGTGTTTTCTGAAGCTAATTGAATGGAAACCAAACTGAAAAAAAATCATGAGTCCACAAATCATGAGGATAGGATAAAACTTTATGGAACTAAACTGGACGTTGTCATTCGCTCGCTGAGAAAGATAGCACAATTGTAACACTTAAAAGGAAGGTAAAGCAAAAACAAATCAGTAAATTGTAAAAAAAAAACAACAAAACTTGGCGTCATGTCTCTAGTTTAAAAAGCTAGTTGTGATGCCTGGTATTGCAATTTTTGTTTTTCAGGTAGGCTGCAACAACATCATGCCGGGGACCAAAGGATGCAGCCAGTTCCCTTAAAAGCAATTACTAAACGCTTGTTTACTGTTTCTGTACGCGTGCTCATCTTATGGACGGATCGAAATTGGTTATAAATTCTTGATTGTAACGTATAAAGGCACGGCTCTCGCTGTATCGATGCTGTGCGGTGTCACAACAAAAAGAGACGCCAGAGCTCTACATAGCACGTCATTTGTAGTGCCATCGTTTTGCGTAAGTGCACAAGCGAGCCTCGTAATTAATGTCCGGTGTAGGTATAGACTGTACAGTCTGCCAATCGTCACAAAACTTGTTCTGCTAGTTTAACTTGTCCCTTCGTCCGTTAAGAACCCATGCTTTATTCCTACGAAGGGTTGCCATGAGACGAGAAGAGTTGGCTGCATTGTACACATCGATGATGGCCTTCATTGTGTCCAGTCTAGGAGCAAGAAAATTATTTGCACATAGAACCAAATCGTGTCTGCCACATGTTGTTACGAATTTGAATCCACCTTTTCCACCTTTCCTTCAGACTGATCTTCTGAATATTAATTCCTCCTTTTCTTCTGGAAAGGGTGAGTCAATCTTCAGAAGATCAGTCCTACGAACACAGAACGTTGCGACTGGAGCAATGCAACGAACTTGGCAAGTACAACAAGATTACCGAAAACATTGCTCCAACCCTGTTAAAAACGGCGTAGGAAGGTGGTCAGGTAGAAACTGTTTGCCATTCTCTTGAATGGCTTGAGAGAAGAAGCGTTCGCAGTGGCACTCGGCAAACTGTTCCAATACCGGGGCGACTCAGTTAATGAGGAAAAAATTACGACAGTCTAGACGAGTCTGATTAATTTCAATTTTGAGATTGTGGCCATGGGTTATGGAGTCGCCGTAAGGTAAAGAAATTAGACACTTCTATGTTGGTTTTTCCATGAATACTGCCGTACATCATGGCTAAATTAATGTGTAAACGCCTTAGACAATCTGTCTTTGTGACAATAGGTTTTCAGACCTGGAAGCGTGTTAGTAAATTGCCGTTGCACCAGCTGTGTTGTGTCGATGTCTTTTAATAAATGCGGGGACCAAACTGGGGAGGCGTATCCCAGGATAGGGCAGACATGCCTTGAACGCCCAAACCTAGGTGGGGATGTGACCAGACGAAAAGCAACGCTTTAATCATCGCCAAACGCATATTGGAATCTTTAGCAATGTAGTTGCAATGGAAGAAACATTTTAAATTATGTGAAAGCCAGATACCAAGGTCTTTTTAACAAAAGTTAGTGCTTCAATACTGAGCCGAGCAGATAGTAAGCCAGTTCCTGATTACTAGAACCAACAAGCAGGGCTTTACACTTGGCGGCTGAAATTGGAAGCAGCCACCTTTCAGACCAGTCACCAACTTTATCAAGCGCATTTCTCAAAGCAATGGAGTCATAGATATTTCTGACCTGGTTAAGCAATTTCACATCATCGACATACTTGTTCAGACAAGAACAAAGAAGCTTGCAGTTAAGGTAGTTAAGGAACAAAATAACAATAGAGGCCAAGAATCGAGCCTTGTGGTACACCACTCAGTAGCCTACTGGCAAGACATCTGACACTTTATCTCCAACTGAGACTTAATGTGTACAGTTGGTATAGAATGCCTTTCATCCAAGCCAGAAGTTGACCACCAAATACCGTGTGTGAGAGTTTAAGTAAAGCTTTGCATGAGACATTGATTTCTTCAATGTTTTGAAGCCGGGAACAACGAATCAAATGCAATGGTCTTTGTTTTCTACATGCTAAGCCCAGGAATTAAATCCAGTATGGATTCAAAAGCTAGATCAGATCCATGAACTACACACCAAACCGTAAATACATTCAAAACACATAACATTCGTATGAAACTTAATTTGTTCCGTGCCACGGTACTGCCAGCATCAGCATTTGCATGGTCGAGGCCTTTGACAAATCGCTACTTTATTACTCTATGATTCCTATAACCTCTGATTTCTGGTGGTTTCACTGGGCGATTGTGTGAATTCTATTAATAAGCTTATAAGTGACTCACTTATTCTCAACTCACCAACAAATGAACAAATTAATAGCGCACAGCACTTGCTTCGGTCCAAAACCAGAGTCGTTCATTTGTGTGAGGGGTGGTAACAGTTCAAGCCAGCCCGTGCGTCAACAACATGCCGCCATTTTACCCGAAGTGGCAAAGGCAGTGAGGCAAAAGCAATACAACAGTTGTTTTGAGTAAGCTAAATGAATGCTGTACCGTTCACGAAGATTCGTTGTGAACTCGATACTGGACTGAATCTGAATTCATTATCCATGCCGCAAAAATTTGTAGTTTAGGAAAAACGTTTACAAGTTACAATTTGTCTAACTAAAATGTCTTTTTTTCTCTTTGTGGGTCCAATTCTGTTTCACTGGCGGTCCCCTTTAGCCGGCTGCAAGTCCATTTGGATCTCCAGTTAGCAACGTAAAAAAATTCCCTGCGAGGTGCACGAGGACGTAGTACCAAATTTTCACTCAATAGTTAAGGAGGCGTGTGGCTCGTTTTTTTTTTTAAGAAATGGCGTTTTGCATCCCTTTGCTTGATGCAAGCAAGTGATAATACTAGATCTGTAGATGATGTTAGATTCCTTTTCTACAGTAGGTTCCGCTTTCGAGGCTGGGCAATGGGCATCCCAACTTCGACTGCACCTTTCCAGGTGTCTAGCAGTTTTCTGCCATACTGCTCCTCACGAATTTCCATGAGTTTCGTTTCCTTGCAGTAGTCAAAGACGTGCAACAGTTTGGTAAATGACTACGTCACGCGTACGTCACAAGCGCTAAACACATCAAAAGCAACGGCATCGTGGCGTATTGGTGTACAGCAATCAATGTACCGGACAGCCTGAAATATAGCCACTCCACAGGATTGCCATTATTGTTCTAGTGGCTAAAAAAAAACATTATCGTCAATGTTTGATTGGCAGTTGAAATAAAATGAATAGAATTGTATGGCTCTGTCTTAACCAGGGACAACGCCAGAATCACTTTACTGGGAAGGCGGTAGTGGGTAGAAATTTTAGTCGGGGGGCGGGGGGAGGAAGACCAAAAAGCTTCTACATTCGCGGATCCCCCTCCCTCACAGAAAAAAATTAAATTAAAAATATGACGTCTTGCAATACTCTTTCTGACTCCCAACGTTTTTAACTGCGTGGCGTTTAATACTTGGTCGACGACGGCAGCATGCTACTTTTTTTTTCATTTTGAGTCGAAAATCAAACTTCGAACATTTTACAGTAATTTTTAAGTAACTTTTAAAGTAACCTTCTTATCGAGTGCCTACTATTTAATTTTGACTTGATGAGTGAGGGGGGGGGGGGGGTGTGGCTGAACCGGCTCAATTTTTAACATTACCAGACTTTTAGAGAAGAAGAAATATCTGGTAAAGAGAGGTGCCAAGCCGGGGATTCTATCCGGGAAACCTCCGATCATCGTATAGCGGCCGAAAGATTGTCCAGAATAGTTCCCATAGCCGCTGAGGAACATGGTAGCCGCTCAAGCTACCCTTGCTGGCAGTCCTAGCGGGGACTTTGCCAAGATTCCCTTTCCAGGGGTTTGACCAGATCCGCAAACCTCCAGCAACCAGGCTGAGCTCTCTCACCGCTCAGCCAAAATGACTATAGCTTAAAAAATACGGTTGTAGTTACGGTAGATTATCGAATTTTTTTGTCGATGGGAAATGGCCGTCAGCCATCTTATCTCGTGTCTGCAGCCAAGCAAATCTTATTTTGTTGCTGCATGAATGTATACAGTACTAAACGAAACTAGGAATTGAGACGCATCCAATATTTAGCTCTGGAAATTGTAGCTAAATGATAGGAAAATGAAATAGCTGGTTAGCAAGGAAATTAAACAAAGGGGGAATGTATAATCTTCTTTACTATTCTTTACTGGACTGGAACTAACAAGCCTTTAACCGACCGCCAGCAGCGGGCTGTAGTTATACGGCCGCCTCATCAGCCACTAGCAGCATCAGCATCGCTGTTAGTTGACGGAGGGCGGCCTGCACCCTGTTTTAAAGGGAGAGCCACTAGCAGCATCAGCATCTCTATTAGTTGACGGAGGGCGGCCTGCACCCT
>JAHWFP010077693.1:43723-60395 GCA_023313725.1 Lithobius niger
CTATTAGTTGACGGAGGGCGGCCTGCACCCTGTTTTAAAGGGAGAGCCACTAGCAGAATCAGCATCGCTATTAGTTGACGGAGGGCGGCCTGTACCCTGTTTTAAAGGGAGAGCCACTAGCAGAATCAGCATCAGCCACGAAACATCAATTCCAGAAACTATTCTGCACATTCATTCGGGGCCTAACTCGACGGAATAAATAAATAGCAGTTAGGCCCACAGAGACCATCGTAGAATGAACAACAACAAAAAATTTAAATTACCGCCAAGAGAAACCTCAATCAAAATATTTCTGGAATAAAAGGCGGGTCAGTTAGTTTAGTGTAACCATAACTTGATCACGTCTGTACTAATGTATCGGCCGGACCATTACAGCAAACTGCCGTACCGAATCAGGTTATATGCTGGCGATTCGTGACCGATTCACCAGTTGCCGCTAGCTGTTATTGTGGCATTAGTTACAGCCCAAAAAAAAGCATTGAAAGGAAAATTATGGAAGTTTTGTTTAAAACTTCGTGAGTGGCAGTGTGACAACTTAAAAAGTTACTTAAAATTGGTTTTAAAGGTATAGAAATTCCTCAAAAAAAAAAAGAAATGTAAATTAAAATTATTATTTGGAAACTGCCACAAGTTCTCATAGATGTCGCAACCTCTCCCTAAAATCCGTGCTCTCCCGGGTGTCTCTCTATCGTCGAACACTATGATAGGTGTCGCTTCGCAACGTCTTTGGTGGCGGCCATATTGTCCGTCCCACCAATACCGTTACAGGTCTGACTGGACAGTTTAATGGCCCAGAACTCGATTCCCTAAGTTTTCATTTTCCTACCATGTCGGGCGGCCTTCATATTTACTTCGTTTAAATTCATGTTGGGTGGCAGCAGCATAAATTAGAAAGTTAATTTAGGCAAACTTAACTTCCTAATCTGGTAGCACCTATAGGTTCTTACGCGTCAAGGACGTCCACAGAACGGCAAAAGGGGTAGGCTCGAAAACTCAGAAAGGACAAAAAGATCCAAGAAAAGAGCAAAAAGGTAAATAAACGACGTAAAATCACGTGACACATGTACTGAAGTCGACGCTCCATCTTTTGCCGTGTTGAAAAGGAAAGTTTTCATTTTTAACATTTTACGCTCGCAGCAGTTTTTCCAACATTTTTTTTCATGCGTAAAAAGGCCAACCAGCCTCTGGGGCGGGGGGAAGGGGCTCAATAGCCCAATGTAGGGGCGCGCTTGTTACACGTTGATGTTTGGCACGGTTAGTAGTTAGTTTGGAGGCAGTATCTGACGCCTTCCTGACTTTAATTTTCATTCTTGATTACGCAGAACGTTAATGAAAAAGCAAGCAACTTCCTTCACAACAAATCCCCTATCACTATAAACTTTCAAAAACTTTAAAATCGTGCGCTCGTTGCTAAACGACACACAAATCTGCTATTCATCACGACGGAAGAATATAGGTTAAGTCTATATTAGATTGCAAACGGTACGACAAGTGTCTTTATCAAAGGCTACAAGCCAATCTTCCATGCCAGTCTTGCCTTTAAATTCGTCAAAAGATTCGGAGAAGTGATGTTGGCTTGTTCTACCTCCTCGCTTGAGTGCACTTTATTAAAGCTGAACTTAGAGTGTCGTGGCGTGGATGGGACTTGATGTTGGGTGTTGGAGTTGAGACCTTTTGCCACGCATTTTTACGACAGGATCGTCAAGGCGTGCTTGCATGGCCGTGCCCCTTGATGTCGCCTTGAATACGGGCCGACGCCATGATGGCCCACTGCACGAAACATACCACGCTTGAGCAACAAAAGTCGCGGCCCCTTTTTACGACACACTCCTTTTGTCGAAGAGCGTCAAAACGGAAGTCGACCTAACAGCGATGGCGGACGGCTTCGCTGGCTACGACCGCCAAGCTAATACTAACATGGAACTGAATCTCGGCTGCCAACAACCCAATGGGTGTCTATTACTATTATCCACGCTAAGGGGCCATTTTTTGAAAACCAAAAATAGGCGTAAGACGAATGGTTCCACCCCACACCACCTCCTCCTTTAAGTAAGTAGTAATCATGATAGGGTCTCTTTACGGACCCCTAGTCCACTCATGCTTAAACATACCAATATTATACAATTCATTAGTAAGGGTTAAATGAAGCAGACTGTGTCGTCACTAATGACTCGCTTTTTTAGAAGATACTAGAAGACAGAATCTTATGCAGTTACATCATGGAAGCCGGTTGCCACAAAATTAGCATTGCAGCATCTAGATCTATCGAGTTCTCTCACGCAGGAAGCAAAAGAACGCACAAAGCAAAACTTTTAACGTTAACGCCATCCAGCGAAGCTACGAAAGCAAATGGACAAAGAAACAAGATGCAATGACACAACCGAAAAGATGAGCCACAACGCTGTCTCCAATGCAAATAGGGTTGTTTGCAATCGTTTCGCTCCATTTTGTTGAGAGTATAACTGATGACGCCCTCGGTTAGACGAATATCCTAAGTTAAAAAACCGATGACAAGATGCCCCAAAATATTCAGTGGCTATCCACTGAACCATTATCCGTTTAAATTCTTTTTCAAATTTTTTATTTGGGAATATTTTCAGAGAATTATCTCATTAGACGATATTCCTGTTAGACGAACCAATCAGGTTTTCGTGATGTGCATGGCTTGAAATATTATTTACTAACTCCGCGTTTCACAACCGGTGAGGAGAGGAGCAACTACAGGGAAGACAGAGCCATTGCCGTACTGCAAAAATTTGTGGTGAACTTTTTATTTTTACCTATGCAAGAAGTTATTCAAGAAGTTATACTTATGCAAGAGGGAGGCTAAATTTTCATTTTTATATATCTACAGATTTTTGTGTAATCTACAGACATTTTGGCTAAAATTCTACAGACAGTTTTGTACGTGTCTGGTAAAACTGCGTCATCATAGTGTAAAAAAAAAATTAATTCAAAAGAATGCAAAAATTTGCAGGTAATGTATATTTCCGGACGGCATCATTTACTAACACAAATTGCTGAAATAATAAAACCCACTTGTTTCCTACTACAATGCCTTATTTGTCGAAGCTGCATGAAGGTGCTAGTAGATCTTTGTAAAATGAAAAAAAATAAAATAAAAAAGAAAAATGAGTAGAGAAGGCATTATAGGCCTAAGCCCCTACATTCATTTCCGATATAGCGACTCAGTAGCTTGGTCTGCTAGGACGCAGTCCCAACCAATCTGCTCGTTTTTTTTTTCTTGCCGAAAATTCTGAAAGCCAATTTTGTGAAGTTTCGCAGCGCCATTGTGTACCAAAAAAAATTCCGATCAAACTTTAGTGGCCGAAATGCCGAAACTCATTCAAATTACTTTCAAGATTATTTATTGACGTGTAGAAAAATTGTTATCTGCACTAAAGATTGTACGCCTAGCGAAAAGTCTTTACAGCCCGTTAACAAGTTTAAGAAATGTATATCAAAGCTGTAAAAGTCGACGTTCCGCAAGTCTGGAACGGCACAGGGGTTTGCCGTCCATCGCTCGTCACGTGGATACAGACCAGCCAGAAGCCTTATCGTAGAAGAATTGAGCGTTATTAAATTTTACGCTTACGCGCTATTATCATCAATGGAACTCGCGCTGCGCGTCTTTATTGATATCTCGTCATAATTTGTTCTCGTACGTTATCCACAGCGACGTGAGAAGCCGTTTGGCATCGAGATAAAAGCCCCGGCCATTACCGGAAGTTGACTGGGGTAGCAAAACGGAAAATACTTCTCGGATCGCTTTGGACAACCTAGTGGTACAAATAATGAATTAGAATGTGAGATATGATAACAATAAAGGCGTCCAGTGATTATAATAGTGATGATAAGGGAAAAAAAATCCGTATTATCTACATATTAAGATCGTTGAACTTAAGACTACCATGAAGACTCAAATTTTTAAGTAACAAATCACTTGAATAGCTTTACATTCATGGTACACAAGTTCGTGCACGTGTTATGTCTTTGCTATGGTGCTGAACAATTCGTGGTCCACGTGCTATACATTTTAAAATTTCGTGAAGTGAAGTGCGGTGAAATGCAGTGGTGTACAGTGCGCGGAGAGGGGAGAATGGTTCGGTGCTGTGCTGTCGTATTGTGAAATGGAGTGTTGAGTGTAGTGATGGTGCCTCTTGTGTGGAGCGAATGAGACCAGGACGCGTTGGAAATGGAGTATGGTGTACAGTGGATGGCGCATGGTATTGTGTATAGCGTATGGCGTTGTGTATAGTATATTATGTGGTAAAGTGTAGTGACAACTGTAGTGTACCTAAGGTAGAAGGGGCGTACGGCTTTGGGCCACGGCTCCTAATAAATCTGTTCGAAAGAATCCGTGTTTCAATCAAACGCGGTAGTTTTAAAGCAAACTAAGCTATCTAGACACACGCTAGTGTGCCGCGCCAAGTCAGGCAACACACATCACAATAAACGTCACATCAATTCAATTGTCGAGGTTGTAAACCATTGTAGCGCGACGCCATAGCGTCAGTGTCTTATATCTTGAAGCATAGTTGGGCACATTTCAGGTACTTGTGGAAAGATAATAATGCGGTACAAAAGCTTAAATTGTGTTTAAATCGGGAGCAATGACCAATGACCCACCTGATAAAAATTAACTCGTGTAGGAATGCCAGCTAAGGTGCTTTCAATGCAGAAATCTGACCCTCAACGTTGAAAATGTGTTACCAGTTACTACCTAGAGTCCGCTCATCCCCATGTTAAATCCCATAGGGTGATTATTTATCGATACCGAGATAACGGGAAGAATTCCAGCTATGAAATTGGATGAGTGGGTGCAGTACAATACGAACTGCGTACCTTTAATGGTTTGAAGCCTAGGGGGGTAACGGGGATGGCGTGGGAGTACAAAAAGTACAATTTGCCGGCCCCCAGTCAGGCCGGCTAAAAATTGTTTCTCTTTTGCCTAAAACATACTTAACCTCATAATTTTGCATTTCATTGTCCTCAATTAATGTTCTCTTTGGAGGTTTTTTAGTTGCTTGTAGACGCCTGCTTGCATGACCCACTGCGCATGCACAGTCCTCTCTATATAAGAGAGAACGTGGTTGAACTCGGCATACATTTTCCTCTCAATCTGTCAGGCGGTGACTCAAGAGGGGAGGCAGGGCGGGCATAGGTTGAGTATGTTTTAGGCAAAAGAGAAACAATTTTTAGCCGGCCTGGCTGGGGGCCGGCAAATTGTACTTTCTATTTTGCCAAACATATTAACCTGATAATTTTGCATTATCAGCAGACCTCGTCAAACGTGGTGGCGGGCACCGATCTGACGGGGCGCCCCGGGTTGCAAGCAGGCTTCCCCCGAAATTTTATGTAAAAATTTGCACTTTATTCAGAACAGGTGGTTGGAAACAGGAATTTGGATCTCTTTCGTGGGATTTGGTGGCCCTGAAAAGGACCGTTGTTTGAGGGTTCTTGCTTCCTTCAGTGGGTGGCTTGCTTCCTTCCATGGATGGCTTGCTTCCTTCTGAATGGCTTGCTTCCGTCTGTGGATGGCTTGCTTCCATCTTTGGGACGGCTTGCTTCAGCTTCGTTCTGAATGTGCTTAAGGGGGATTGACCACAGTTCTGGCTGCGACGATTGGTCTCAGCCGGTGTAGTCCTTCTTCCTTTGACATGTTCCTCAGGTAGTGTGACGTAAATGTAGTTGGATGTCGCCAGGAAGCGGCTTGAAGGATTTCTTCAATTGGGGTGGCGTTATGGTATGCCCACGACGTTGAAACTGCTCTGACCTCGTGTGCTGTTGCTCTCTGTGTGCTAAGGTTGGCCTTGTCGTATGCGATGTCGATTGTTTTCTTAATCCATCGAGAAATCATGGCGGCTGAAGTTTCCCGTGTCTGTAGGTCAACGGGTAGAAATAGTTGGTTCCTGCCTCTGCGGACGTCTTCGTGTTGGGTTCTTGTGAGGTAAAACCGGAGTGCCCGAATGGGGCATAGAAGGCGTTCTGGTTCATTTCCTGTTAAGCTCGTGAGTGCAGGGAAGGAAATGGGTTTTGTCAATTCGGAAGGTTTTTGAATTTTGGCTCGAAAGCTCGGTCTTGGGTGAAGGGTTACTGAAGAGAAGTTTGGGCCAAAGATGCAGTAGGCTGGGTCGGCTGACAGGGCTTGGATTTCGGAACAGCGGGCGCTGGCTGCCAATGTCACGAGAAAGACCGTTTTCCTAGTTAAGAGGTGTAGGGAGCTGTCTTGCATTGGTTCGTAGGGGGCTTCCATTAGGGACTGGAGTACTATTGAGAGGTCCCAGTCTGCGAATTGTCTTCTTGAAGCAGGTCGATCGTTTTCAAAGGAGGTCGATCGTTTTCAAAGGAGCGGAGTAGGGCCGAGATGCAATAGTTGTCTAGGAGGTTAGTTTTGTCTGCTGCTTTGAAGACTGAGTTTAGGGCAGATCGGTATACAAGTACTGTAGAGCCTTTTAGTTTGTCGATGTCGAAGAGGTCGGTGAAGAATCTTAGTAGCTCAGGTAGAGTGGGGTTGATTGGATTGATTTCCCTTGGGAAACACCAATGAAACCATTTCGCCTAATGGCTGTCGTACATCTTGTTTGTTGATTCTCTGGTGGCTCTTGTGGCGATGCGGGTGGCATCATCTTTATGAATTCCAGCCTTCTTGAGGAGTTTGATGATAGTAGCCACGTGTGAAGGTGAAGTTTCGACCCTTTTTGTTGAGACAGAAGATCTGGAAGTTGAGGGAGGGTTTTTGGGGTGTCTACCAGTAGAGACAGTAGGTGTGGGAACCACGGTGCTGATGGCCATAGTGGGGCTATTAGGAGGAAGAGGCTTTGGCTTTCTTCGGCTTTTTGAAGTGCTTGGGGAAGCAGCTTGAAAGATGGGAACAGGTATGCATAGAGGTTGTGCCATGGGTACGTCAGGGCGTCGACTCCCAGAGCTTGATCATCTGGGATCGGGCTGATGTAGTGGGGAAGTCTGGCATTGTGCTTCGGGGCGAATAGGTCGATCATGGGGGTACCCCACGTCCTGAAGAGAGATTCACAGATGGATTTCTTGAGGCAGAGCGACATGAGAGGGAGTCTGCAATGACGTTCCTGTTCCCTGGGATGTGGAGAGGCAGTAGGGTGATATTGTTGGAAATGCAAAGGTTGAGAATCTCTAAAATTAAATTGTGGAGAAGTCTGGATTTGGTTCCCCCTTGTTTCTTTATGTAGGCTAGTGCCGTGGTGTTGTCGGCTTGTATTTGGACGACTTGGTTTTTTATGGATGGAAGAAAATGCTGTAAAGCTAAGAGGATTGCACGAAGTTCGAGGAAGTTGATGTGGTGAAGTTTTCCTTCCTGCCAAGTTCCTGATGTTTCCAGGTTGTTTAGGTGGGCTCCCCAGCCGTGGTTCGATGCGTCCGTGAAAATGAGGTTTGGGGGTGGTTCGTGGAGAGGGACCAATTTCGTGAGGTTCATGACGTCTGTTCACCAAAGGAGGCTGTTGCGAGGAAAGTCGTCGTGGAAGGGGAACTGGTGATCTGGGTTGAGATGAGGGTTTGACCAGTTGTCGATCCGGTGGTGGTGGAAGGGTCTTACCATCCAGCGGCTGTAGGGAACGAGTGATGCTAATGAGTCTAGCTTCCCGATGAGAGAATTTAGTTCCCGTAGAGAGAATGTCGGCTGAGACTGAAAGTGGCGAATGTGACGGAGAAGGTCTTGTACTCTGTCGGGTGATGGAGAGATTTGGGCCGATGAGAGATTGAATGAGGCGCCTAGGAACGTAAATTTTTGTTGCGGGGCGAGGCGAGATTTGGGGATGTTGATGCCGAAGCCCAGTTGGCTCAGTAACCTGATTGTTCTGTCCCTGTCTTGTTTCGAGACGGTGGGGATCCTGGTTGTGTAGGGCCCAGTCGTCGAGGTATGCACTCGCTTTGATTTGATGTTGGTGGAGGTGTGCTAAAATGGGTTTTAGAACCGTGGTGAAGATTCTTGGTGCTGCATTCAAACCGAAAGGAAGACAGTGGAACTCGTAAACCTGGCTGTTGTAGATGAAGCGGAAATATTTTGCGGATGACGGGTGGAGTGTGACATGAAGGTATGCGTCTTCCAGGTCTATGGAGATCGTCCAATCGTTTCGTTTGAAGGAGAGGCGGATGGATTCTAGTGTTTCCATTTTGAAGTGGGGGTTGTCGATGTATTTGTTTAGTGGTTTCATATTGAAAATCAGTCTTTGTCCCCCTGTTTTCTTCGTTCGGGTGAAGATGGAGCTGTAAAATCCCGGCCCCGGGTTTTGTTTTTTGATGATTGCATTCTTTGCTAGGAGACGTGAAATTTCTGACGTGAGGGGGTGCGACACTGGGGTCGTAAAATCCCACGGAGGGCTTGATGCGAGTGGTGGTTTTGAAAGAAAGGTGGGCCGAAAGCCTTCTTTTATGATCGTGAGGACTTCTTGGTTGTGCGACAGGGATTCCCAAGCCTGGAGAAAATGGCGTAGTCTCGCGCCGACAGGGAAGCGAGAGAGCCGGCGACAGTCATTGGTTCGGGCGTGGTTTGCGGCCACCGGGAGAGGAGAGTCGGTTGCGGCGGTCGGGAGTTGCGGCGCGTTTCCCGTAGGAGCGCTGGTTGGGCCGAGAGCGTGGTTGTCGGTCGGCTCGAAAGGGCTGTGCTTTGCGGGAGGGAGTGTCGCATCGTGCGACAATCGAGGAAGTCGATGGTTTCTCGGGGGACGAGCGGCCGCCCTGGTGCCGGTTCGGTTTAGATGAGCGAAAGGCCAACTTGTCTTGCCGTACGGGTTTAGGCTTACGGGAGATGTCCAAATGAGGGGCTACTGACGGGATCAATCCCATGAAGAGCGTGTCGGACTCGTGAAGTGGCTGGTTGCGTAGACGGTGTCTGTTTGATTCGTTCACGTTGTGTGCGGACTTAAGGGCAGCTTCTGGAAGGAGTAAGGTGTTGTTAAATAGTGCTCTGATGGCCCAGTTCAACGAGGGTATGTTGCAAAACTTGCTTTCTGGAAAAGTTGCGAGATGAGTGATGACAGGTTGCGGATCTCCTCGGGGCTGGCATCGGCCGACAGCTTCTCACAAAGTGCGTTGACTGCGGTGTTCAAGACGTCAGCCTGTGAAGCGGCTCGTAGGCTTAGGCGTAGACACTTGTCGTTGTCGTACAGAACAAAAGACGGCACTTCAATTCTTTTGGGGATGGTAAGCGCTGTTCCAAAATCCATCTTGACTTCGTTGCAAAGGAATTCGCATTCCCGGTATGTGTCGAAATTCTTGGGGTTGGTTGCGCCATCGCCGTTTGGACGGAAGAAGCTTGATTCGCGGCCGGGCCGTGGTGCTGGTGGTTCCGTGTCGAGCAGCAAGGGGTCGCCTTTGCCCAGTAGGGCGCCGCCGTTGCGAAGCAGGCAGGTGAGCAGAGTCGTTTTGCAGTTTTGCGTCCTTGTCGCGAAGGGCGAAGCCAAAGCCGATCTTGAGGCCTCTGTTTATTACCAGGGCGTCAGCAGTTTCGGACGGCTTGTACAGGAAACAATCGGGAACGGTGTCTTCGACTGTTTTGAGAAAGGTAGCCAGAGGCAAGGTCGGGTCGTCGATGTCGTCCGGGAAGTGAGTATGCTTTGCGGGCGGTGGCGGCATCTGGGAGTGACGGGAACCCGTGGTGGGGTCGTGCGACACAGCCGAGGGCTTGCATTTCTTGGCCGGCGGGGCGGCGGTGTGCGACGCACGCTTGTGGTTGTCGTGGCCCATAGTAGAAGCGACCCAGTCCCAAGTTTTGGTCTGCCGTACAGATGAGGTGCATGGCGGGAGAGGCATCGGTGTCTTGTCGGCAAACCGGCGGAAGACCGAGTCGACGAGGTTGTGTGCTTCGCTGCATGTGACGCTGTGTTCTCTGCGTGACGATCTTGAAGACAAGTCAAGCGGTGAGTCATCTGGTGGTAAGCCGGCATGGGCCGTGGCTTCCCGGAGCTTCAGCTTGGCGTCTCGAAACAGCGCCGTGGCGTGTCGCACGTCTTCGGCGAGGACCAACAGGGCGGGAGGTGGCGGCGAGCGCTGTCCGTCTTGCAGCGGTGAGTCGTCGGTGTTGCTGTTGCCGGCATGCACGTCCCGTACTAGGCCGGGTGCACAGCGGTCGACGGCGGGAGAGATGATCGGCGGAGAGAGAGCAGCATCTGAGGCGAGAGCAGTGTCGCACGGTGCGACATCCATCGTTGGAGACGAGCGGGAAATCCAAAATCCAGTTGGGAGACGAGGTGACGGGCGGAACCTCTGGAGGAAAATGAATGCCGAGTTCAACCACGTTCTCGCTTATATAGAGAGGACTGCGCATGCGCAGTGGGTCATGCAAGCAGGCGTCTACAAGCAACTAAAAAACCTCCAGGGAGAACATTAATTGAGGACAATGTAATGCAAAATTATCAGGTTAATATGTTTGGCAAAATAGAAATATTGTATCAACCATTGTTAGCATTGTCGGCATCGTCTCTCATTGGACGGCCAAAGTTCGGACAACGTGTATATTGACGTGCGTGCCTAGACACACACTAGTGTAGCACGATAAATCTAAACAACGTTGCCAAAGAAATCGTATTCAGTCCAATTCACGAAAATTTAACCAACTGTAAAAAAAAAGCAACATAAACAAAGCCAAAAACTGGTAAAGGGGCCACCAACTTGAGAGTGGTTCGGCCCTTCAAAGGAATGATATCAACACACCAAAACATTCACCAACTTAATCGTACAGAATAATACTTTGGACGTTAAATGAAAACTTGAACATTGCTACCGAAAGTAGCAATGTTCTAGTTTTCATTTAACTTTCGAACTCTTAAGCGAAGCGATTAACTTGGCGAATGTTTTGGTGTGTTGACATCCCTCCTTTGAAGGCCCGAACCATTCAGAACCTGGCGGCCCCTTTTACCAGTTTTGGTTTTTGGTATGATATTGCTAACTTCGACGAAACGATACAATGGCTAATTTATTTTGGGAGATGCAGGCTTTCAAAGCTGAGCTGAATTGTTTCAAAGTGGACAACAACAATCAACGCGGAGCACGAGGCTTATCATTGCTACCTAAATGGTCGGCAACAGTAAGACCTCTGTAAGTTAAAGTTAAAACAAAACAACAATGAGGAATTGTTACGCCGGTGATTTACTTTTTGCCTCTCCAAGAAAAGAAAATTGCCAAAGCCTGTGCTAAAGATTTCAACTTTGTTCTACAAAAGTGTATTTATTTATTTCCTGTAGAAATATTTAAATGTTAGTGCCTGGAAAAGGAGTACGAGTGCGTCGTTCACGAAGTTGCTGATTGAGTGAGCGAAGCGAAAATTTGATGGACGAAACTTAATTCAGCCAAACATAGACATGCACATAAACTGAGTGACCAAACCGTACCAGTGTTGCAAACGGCGCATCCAACACCAACTGTGGGCACAACGAACTTCAGTAAACAAGAAAAAATAGCCAACCAACAATTTTGTCATGCAACGATGCTTCGCCAGTGATTTGAGTCACAACATCCGATGATTGAGTAAACGAAGCGAACGAAAATCAGCGTTTGTTAGCAAATGTGCGCAAAATTGGACTGAACAAATTTAATTCGATGAAAGCTTTTGTTAGCCAGTGTGCACAAAATTTTCATTGAAGAAACTTAATTCGGTGGAACATGGACAAACACATGAGCAACCAAACCGTACCAGTGTTGAAAACAACGAACTTCAGTAAAAAAAACGAAGTGAGCGAAGCGAACGAAAATCAGTGTTTGTTAGCCATAGTCCACAAAAATTGGATTGAACAAACTTACGGGTTTCTTCAAGTGTGCACAAAAATTGCATTGAAGAAATTTAATTCGGTGAAACATGGACATACTCAGGAGCTTCCAAACCGTACCAGTGTTGCAAATGGTGCATCCAAGACCAGCCGTGCGTAGCACGAGCTTCCTATAGTTCGACGATAAGATTTCTGGCTGGTTTCACCCGTTTCATAATATGTATCGAGTCTGTATCCACGCGACACGCGAGCGACGGACGGCAAGCCCCTGTCTTTATCATATCAAAAACCAAAACTGGTAAAAGGTGCCGCCAAGTTCCGAATGGTTCAGCCATTCAGAGGAGTGATATCAACACACCAAAACATTCGCCAACTTAATCGCACCGCTTAATAGTTCGAAGGTTAAATGAAAACTAGAACATTGCTATTTCGGTAGCAATGTTCAAGTTTTCATTTAACGTTCAAGGTATTATTCGGTACAATTAAGTTGGCGAATGTTTTGGTGTGTTGATATCACTCCTTTGAAGGGCCTAACCAGTCGGAATTTGGCGGCCCCTTTTACCAGTTTTGGTTTTTGATATGATATCAGTCCTTTTTTTAAAATTGAGTATTAGACTCAATTCCACTACCGTGCAGATGTGTAATAAAGTGGCACGTCAACAAGAAATTGGTTTTCAACAATTTGCTACTACCTTTTGCTTATAGATCGAACCATTCTCAACTTGGTCACCTCTTTATAGGTTTTTGGTTTGGTTTTAATTTTGTTGTAATTTGTTTTATTTCGTTAGTTTTGGTGTGTTGATATCACTTATTTGAAGGGGCCGAACCACTCTCAACTTGGTGGCCTCTTCACCAGTTTTTGACTGTTTATTTTGCTTTGTTTTTAGAGTTGGTTTATTTTTCGTGAATTGGACGTGAATATAATTTCTTTGGCAACGTTGTTTAGATTTATTGTGCTACACTAGTGTGTATCTAGGCACGCACGTCAGTATACACGTTGTCATTGTCCGAACTTTGGCTGTCCAATGAGAGACGTTGCCGACAATACTAACAATGGTTATAACAATATTTTCGTACTTACGCGCCATCCCACGCCATCCTCGTTACACGTTCCCTAGGCTCCAAACCATAAAAGGTACGCAGTTCGTATCGTACTGCAGCCATTCGTCCAATTTCATAGCCGGAAGCCTTCCCGTTATCTCGGTATCGATGAATAATCACCCTATGGAAATTAACATGGGGATGAGCGGACTAGAATTAGTTAGCTAGCTAGTTACACATTTTCAACGTTATTGAGGGTCAGATTTTGCTTTGAAAGCAGCTTAGCTGGCTTTCCTACACGAGTTAATTTTTGTCAAGTGGGTCATTGCTCTCCTATTCAACACAATTTAAGCTTTTGTACCACATTATTATTTTCCCCCAAGTACCGGAAATGTGCCCAACTATGCTTCAAGATATAAGACACTGACGTTATGGCGCCGCGCTACAATGGTTTACAACCTCGACAATTGAATTGATGTGATGTTTGTTGTGATGATTGTTGCCTAACTTGGCGCGACACACTACTGTGTGTCCAGATAATACGCTTAGAATGCACTGAGCAAAATCATAATGCACTATAATGAAAAAATGCGAGCGGCTGACAGTGTCGCTAACAACCAGTAACACACGAGATATTGTTTCAATAATGATGGCTATTAGAAACGAGTAGAATAGTTTCACGGATGTCGAGCCCTGTAACAGTCAGCAAGAGGACGAGCGGTTTCATTCTTGCCACGGTAGCAAAGAAAAAGAGCGAGCGTCCGACGATGTGATCGGTTGTGGCCTGTAACAATCAGTAACACACAAAATAAAAAAAAGACAATTACATCCCGAAGAAAACAAAACAGCACGGGTTCAAAGGGGGGAAGGTGCAGGGATGGGGGATATTCAGACCACACAATGAGGGCAAGGGGTGCGGGAGAGAATAGGGGTTCGGGGGGGGGGGATCTGACCATGTAGAGGAGGGGACGGGGGGGGGTATCGGGGCCGTTTTCATTTCATGCTGCCCAGTAAAGTATTTCACTCAGATATGCGGGAACCGGCTAGACCAGAAGTACAGCCGTGGGTAGCAGGCAGTGCAGCGAGTGGTTATGAAAAGCCCTCCATTAGTAGTGCCACTTTATCCCAACAAGACGGGTAATCTTGTTGCTGTTTTGCCGGTAGCTGTAGGTAAAAGGACTGTTTGCGTGGTTACTTAAAGAACATATCTTCTGACTAATTTCGAGCATCCTGCGCGGAATAGCTTTTGCAACATTTACATAGGTTAGAATGAATGTAGCAAAACCGTTTCTGACGAGGGGGACAACAGGAAATGTACGTCTTTGCAACTTTTTACACGCGTCTGAAGTAATGTTACACAACTGAGCCATACAGGAAGCCAAACAGCAGGAATGTACCTTTAAGGACCACAACACATGCTTGGCAAGCAAGCTAGGCAGGGAAGGTGGATTCTAAAATAATCCGAGCAGACAAGTAGAGTAAGCTAAGATTGCATATATCATAGATTAGAAAGTTAACTAGATATTGCATTTACCTTTTCCAAGCCTACGCGAGACTTTGGCCGTTGGTGAGACTTTTGACGAGACTTTTTGGCAAGACTTTTGACTCTGAAGCAACACGAAGGCAAAGCATTACCAGAGGTCATAGTAGCTGCAACTATCGCCAGGGCACCGCGTAGAATTGGAAGAGGTAAGATGCGATATCTATCAAATAAAATTGTTTTGCAGGTTGACTGGATGTTACTGACAAAACATTGATACCTGCTTGTTTGTACTTGATGTTTCGTCAGTAACATCCAGTCAATGCATGCGGCATCTAGTTAACTTTCTAATCTATGCTTAGACTGAATTCACACGTAATAATTCGAAGCTCGACATCCACTGGACTTCACGCGTTATAAAAAAAGCAAATCGTGCCGTGTAAACTTGAGGTTGTTTCTGGGATGAAGGACTTGGAATCATCGCCGACAAGAAATTAAAGTACGACGCATAGTGCTTGCCAGTGGCCAAAAGTGCCGTTTGATCTATTTCTTTAAAAAAGCATCTTTCCGTTTAGACACTGGCGCCACGCATAAAATTATTAGTGTCTTTATTCGACTTATTGTGGATGATTACTGCGCCCAAATTTGGTCACCAGGATACCAGAAATACATTGCTTGTGAAGAAAAAGTGCAAAGACGAGCAACAAAATTTGGTATCCCTCACTTGCCTTACGAGCAAAGGCTGCAACAAATCCAGATTACCTGAGTCCGTAGAGGCGTACTTGTTTTGTTGAAACTTTTTAATAGCGACCTACCTCGCTCTTTTAGAGAACACTTCAACGTGGACGATATGCGCAAAAGGAGAGGTCATTGCTACACCTTGCTGAACCCAAGGGTTAGAACCAACTGTGTTAGTTCTCCATCTGGTTTAGAGCCATTACACATTGGAACTGCCTTCCAGAACACGTCGTGAAGGCCGCATCGGTTGAAAACTTCGAGAGACATTTTGACGGAGTTGTTACCGCTCGCTACAAAACCTTTTGAACCCTTTGGCATTTTGACAAACTTTATAACCTTTATCAGACTTTTGTTTGCCTGCTGGGCCATGTAAATTTTTCTTTTGACCACTATTCTAGTATATTATGTTACGTTATGTCGTTCAGTACTGCACCATTTTCGGTGCCAGCTCGGCTACGTTTCGAAATGTAGCCGAGCCGGCGCGGAAATCTTGGTTCAGTTCGATATGGCACGCTAAAGTTTTTACGTGTGAAATCAAATTGCATGGTTCGGCAAGACACAAAACGCTTTCTCAGCTTTGTTTTTACGTGTGAAATTGCCTTGCAATTAGCTTTGCCATTACAAAACAAGCCGGTTTTAAAGAGGGATTTTACCAACTGAAAATCGTTACGTAACTTATGCTCATTTTAATAAATTTTCTTTAAACGTTGCGTCATCTTTAAGCACACTAGGAAAGAAATAACATTAGGAACGGTACTGTTACCACGGTACCATTCCCCGATAACCTTTCCTAGATCATTAACATCGTTTGGCAAAATGAGAGTCGTCGTATCATTCCCAAACAATAAGAAACGTACTATTTTCCATGGTATCCCCAAGAATTTCGCTTGGGGGAGGGAGACAAAGGAAATTGTTGAAATTCAAATTGGTGTCCAATAAATTCAGATAAGAGATCTAGGGAGGGAGCCGATGCTGATAGGGTATTCGGACAGCCTCCCCCCCCCCCAATCCACCCTGGACGTATTCTCTTTAATCTCTGTACGTAAAACAAATACCCTACAAAGCAATTTGTTTATTTTCACTTAATGTACTTCCTAACAATAAAAGCACAATTGGTCTATCCTAAGTTTACCGAAATTTCCGTGGGTGGGGAAGGAAGGGGGGAAAGGCGGAAATGGTATGGCCGTTGGCCGTCGCTCTGTTGTTATTACAGATTGGGTTAGGTTAGTTGCCTTGACTTGAATTTCACCAGGTGGGGAAAAAGAGTTTCATGCAGGAAACGAAAAAAAAAATGCATGCTGAGTGAAGTAGTGAGGTTTGAGGTAGGTTGGTTGGCTTAGCATAAATTTCATCGGGTTGGAAGTTCCATTTAGGAAACGAAGTATGATTTTTGAAAATTTAATCTGTAGAACTTGCCTTGGCTTGAATTTCACCAGGTTGGGAAATGGTTTTAATCAGGAAACGAAGTATGATTTGGAAATTTAACCTGGAGTTGTTGCCTTGAGCTTGAATTTCATTGGGTTGGCTAAAGGTTCCATACACCAAACGAAATACGAGTTCTGAAAATTTAATCTGGAGTAGTTGCCTTGGCTTGAATTTCATTGAGATGGCAAAATGTTTCATGGAGGAAACGAAATACGAGTTCTGAAAATTTAATCTGGAGTAGTTGCATTGG
>JAHWFP010077694.1:2014-17634 GCA_023313725.1 Lithobius niger
TAATAATAATAATAATAATAATAATAATAATAATAATAATAATAATACTATTAATAATAATAATAATAATAATAATACAAATAATAAAATAAAAGACAGAAAAACTGCAAAACATCAAAAATTGTAAGACAGGTGAAAGCACGTTCAGCTCACAATGCTAAACATGCTTTCTAGACAATCTCTGTCCATGTTAATCAACCACCCAAACAGATGTTTCTGAAACGTGTGCTGATTATTAATTTCTTTAATGTTAACAGGCAGGTTATTGTGAAATTTGCTGCCAAGGTATAACTTACATTTGTGTAGACGTTCTTTAGAGACTTTTGGTTGCATGACGTAAAACAGTGATTCATTCCTAGTGTGATAATTCGTGATAAGGCGAGTGGAAAGGTGAGCTCCGTTTTTTCTAAAATTTGACAAAGTTCTGAACACATAAAGGTGGCGAATGGGCAGAATATTGAGCTGTTGATAAATTGGAAAAGAGTGATCCCGTTGCTTTTTAAATGTCATCGCTCTAACAATTTTGTTTTGAAGCTTGATGACTGGATCTACAGCATTCATGTAAGTTCCACCCCAACAGATGAGTGAATACTGCAAGATAGACTGACCCAAAGCGTAATAAACCATTTTGAGCATTTTGACTGAGACAAGTTTTCTAATATAATACATCTTACATAAAAGTGCACGCAACCTAGTAGTTATAGCACTAATCTGGCTCTTCCAGTTTAGATTGCTGTCTAGAGTAACCCCAAGGTATTTAACTTCGCTTGTTTTACTGATCTGTGGGCAGTCACATCTCGGCAGGTCTCGATTGCATTTATGCAATGTCAGAGTGGTATTGTCAGGTTCGTTAGTTTTTGTAAGTGAGAACTGTAAAAAATAACTTTTAGTGACGTTCAGTGTTAAAAGATTTTCAGTAAACCAATCGCTGATTAATATTAAATCGTGTTCAATACTAGCATTAGCATTATTTACTTTGTTGTTACAAACGTTAAGTAGGGCCGTATCGTCAGCAAAAGAAGTAATGTTCGAGGAAGTGTTCAAGTAATAAATGTCATTAATGTAAATTAGAAAAAGTAAAGGCCCCAAGACAGAGCCTTGAGGTACTCCCGTAGTGACGTAAGCACTATCACTGAAGTGGCCATCAATTTTGGTAACTTGGGTTCTATTTGATAGATAGTCCCTGAGCCACTTATTTGAAAGCCCCCTAATTCCACAAAGGTCGAGCTTTTTTACTAAACGTTCGTGATTGACCGTGTCAAAAGCTTTCATTAGGTCAAGAAAAATCCCGAAGACAACGTTGTTAGTGTCTAGTGCTGTATAAATTTGGTCGAGAAGGTTTGAGATAGCATCTTCAGTGCTTCTATTTTTTCGAAAACCATATTGGTTGCAGTGCAGTAAGTTATGCTTTTCTAAGAACCCCTCAAGCCTGTTTTTCATAGTTTTTTCTAGTAGTTTAGAAAAAACGGAGAGCAAAGCAATGGGTCTGTAGTTATTAGGGTCTTTACAACAACCCTTCTTAAAAACAGGGATGATTACAGCATGCTTGAGGACACGAGGAAACGTGCCAGTTTCAAAAGAGAGATTAAAAAGGTGAACAAGAATAGGAGCAATGATTCGCTTCGAGGCTTTAACTACTTTTGCAGTAATACCATCAAAACCTGGACATTTTCCGATCTCCAGAGCATTAATAAGATTACACATTTCGTTTTCTGTGATTGGAGCAATGAAAAAAGATTTGTCAAATGCAGCTGGCATAAATTTGTTCAACGTGTCTGGTTTAAGTTGGTTTGCCAAATTCTTCCCAATGTTTGCAAAAAAATCATTAAATTGATTGGTGTAGTTTTTAGGTGCAAGATCTAAATAAACTGGTGCTCCTTTTACAATAAGTTCATTAGGGAAGGAGCTGATACTTTTTTTCGATCGGGTTATTTCATTAATGATCTGCCACTGTTTTCGACAGTCATTTTTGGCGTTGGACATCCGCCCCAAAAAATACTTCTCCTTTGCTTCACTAATAAGTTTTTTAAGAATGTTTCTGTACTTAATAAATTCATCGCGATGGCTCTGGTTTTCCGGATTTTTTTTCATACTTTTGTAGAGTTTATCTTTAATCCGAACTGATTGTAAGATAGCAGTGGTCATCCATGGATTGATCTTGCTTTGTTTAGCAGATATTGTTTTTAAGTAAGTAGCATTCTTTAAATTAATTTGTAGAATGTCAACAAATAAAGACATAGCAATATTTACATCAGTTTCACTTAAAACAAAGGTCCAATCAACATTACTAAGGCTTTCAATGAATTTATCATAGTCAACAGTAGGAACAGCTTTCCGACTTCCAGCCGGATCGCTGGTTTTCCTAGAATCGGGCAGTTCTATTTTAAGGGCAACACCGTAGTGATCAGCAATACAAAGCTTGAGCAGTGCCGAATTGTATTTATCAGTATCATTAGATCTAACAAAAATGTGGTCTAAGCAGGATTTGCTGTAAGCAGTAACTCTAGTGTATTTATTCATAAATGAAACAAATCCATTGGCAAAGAAGTTGTCTAGATAAATATTAGCCACATTTGGTCTATCTTTAAGGTTAATATTCATGTCGCCTAAGACAATTGCTTCTCGACAATTTGTAGCTTCAAGTATTGTAGACAGTTCAGCAATAAAATCTCCAATAATTCCGTCATGGTACCGGTAAATGGCTACCACGTCGCAAGTAAAGTTTTGCGTAGCAATTTTGAATTTTAGGAAATCAGCGTTTTTGGAGGAGATAGGCATAAACTGTGCGTCAATATCAACAGGTAAATAGACTGCCACGCCACCAGCTCGATGTTCAGGACGACAATAAAAATACGGACTGTACCCATCAATTTGATAAAGGCAAGCCTCCTCAGCATTCACCCAGATTTCTGTCAGAATTATGCCAAAAAACTTAAATTTTATGGTTTGTAAATAAATAATGAGCTCATCAAAATTAGCCCTAAGGCTCCGAATGTTCATATGAAAGAATGTGATACCCTGGATGTCTGTAAAAAAAGAATGAAAATCGCGTTGATTTTCAATGTTAAAAGAATCACGAAACACATGCTCGTGAAAAAACTGGGTGTCGTCGTTGCGATCCATTTGTTTAAGTGGTTGAGTAAATCCCTTAACAATAGAGAGAGGAATGAGAAAGTGAAGGGCGATTTTTATCGGTCTTCGTCTCGCTGCAATGACCTAAATCCGTTTGTGGCGGCTCGTTTGGTGCTTGGGGGCTTCTTTTGAGGGTCAAGGAACTGTAGTACATCCCCTTCTTCTCGAATACAGACAGCGGGGGATGACTCATCGCGCCGAACAAGGACATGGTCACCTGCAAACCAAACAAACTTATAACCCCCCTCTTCCCTCTTTGCTCTAGCTAAGCCCATCAGCTTCCTATTTGCGGAAGTAAGGTTCTCATTCAAATAGATCTGAGTTGTATTGGGAAAGGAAGGATTAACATCGCTAGCACAAAGTTTTTTAGCTGCTCTTCTTTTAATAATGAGATACTCCTTCAATCTCCTGTTAATAAATCTTGCTATGATCGGCTGAGGACCTTTTGCACTAGTTTTGATACGATGCGTTGCTTCTATGTCCCCTGGATGAATTGTCACTTGCAGCGCACTGCCGACCGCTCGAACAAGTTCATCGGTTGATTCACCATCGTTGTATGGTACGCCATGGATCTCTAAATTGTTACGGCGTCCATACTGATCCAGTGCATTTAGGTCGTGAGTCAACTGTTTGACTTGGCTGCCCAGTTGTTTGTTTTCGTCTTTTAATTGACTGTTATCGTTTCTGAGTTGACGAATTTCATCAACTAGTGTTTTCATTTGTATGGTTTGTTCGTCTGCTAGGTCTGAACAATACTTGACAGACTTTTCAAAGTTAGCAAACTGCGCTGCAATTTGGTCGAGTTGAGACAGTTTAGCATTTATGGCTGTAATACTATTAGTGATCACATCTAGGGGGTTAGCTACTGTATTTTCAGCAGATTTTTCTGGAACAGTGCTACTCCTCCCTGTATCGCTACTCGAACAGTGGTTTGTTACTGGGTGAAGGCATTTTTCACACTTCCAGTTTTTCTTTGACTTTTTGCTCATCTTTTTAAAATTAACAACAGCAATGTTTGCACACTTCGGGTGAATAACACTGTGACAGTTTTGGCATAGCAAACACTCACCACTTGTTGTAGAAACAGGTCCTTTGCACGAGCTGCAGACTGAGGAATCCATCGAAATTCAGGCCGTCTTTCAAGCGAAAGGTCCCGGGATCGTATGTAGGTCAGCCGCAGTTCAGGAGGAGAACTCACACACGTCTGCACTCGCCAACAACTCAAAGTCAGACATACACTACAGACATACACTACATGTATGGTCTTGCAGATGGAAATGCATTGGAAGCACGACGTCTCTACGCTCAAAGGTATCCAGACAGGAATTTGCCATGTGCTAGAACGTTCAGTCGTATCCACCAACGCTTACGGGAAACAGGCTCATTTGGGAGACGGACATCGGATGCTGGAAGACCCAGAACTGTGCGAACTGTTGGCTTGGAAGACAGAGTTCTCCAGCACATAGCAGAAAATCCATCGGATAGCACACGACGCATTGCACGCAGAGAGGGTGTCAGTAATTCGACGATTTGGGACATTTTGCATCATAACCTGCTATACCCCTACCATTTGCAACGTGTCCAAGGTCTTGGCGAGGCCGATCTTCCACCACGACGAGCGTTCTGTGTGCGACTGAATCATGAATGTGGAGCAGACGCTCATTTCCTGCCGTCTATCCTGTTTACAGATGAGGCTGGCTTCACACGTGATGGCATATTCAACTATCACAACAACCATCTTTGGGACCATGCAAATCCGCACTAGGTACAACAATCTAGACATCAACAACAATTTAGTCTAAACGTTTGGGCTGGAATTGTTGGTGATCATTTGGTAGGGCCTTTTTTTCTACCTCGACGCCTAAATGGAGAAGCCTACCTCCATTTCCTCCAGTATGACTTGCCCCAACTACTGGAAGACGTTCCCCTGGCAGTCAGGACACGGATGTGGCTTATGCACGATGGTGCACCTGCTCACTTCAACCTTTTGGCCCGACATTACCTTGATGGAAGCTTTCCTGACAGATGGATTGGACGTGCAGGCCCAATAGCATGGCCTGCTAGATCTCCGGACTTAAACCCGTTAGACTTTTATCTTTGGGGACACTTAAAGTCACTCGTGTACAGTACACCAATTCCCAATGCTGATGTACTTCGCCAAAGGATTGTGGATGGATGCAACCAGATTCGCACAACCCCTGGAATCTTTGAACGGGTTCGTCGGTCCATGGCGCAGCGGCTTCGGAACTGCATCGAGGCAGAGGGGGGTCATTTTGAGCACCTACTATGATAAAACGCTTACGTTTAGTTTGTTTTCCGTCGTATTTATCTTTTTGAGTTGCTTGTCACAGAATGTTCTGGAGAGGAGGTCTTTTGCGGATGCGTATTGCAGTTAATTGCAGCAGAGCCGCAAATGCAATGATACTCAGTAAAACTTTGAGTAGCCATCTTCTGTTTACTTAATGATGTTTCATTTCTCGATTGTTTTCAATCACACAGTAATGTGATACGATGTGTTTTTTCTGGTATGTACAATTTGTTTCATTAAAGTACAAGACCAGAGCAGTTACTCCTCTCTTCCCCCACGTTTGATCCCCCCCCCCCCCCTCCCCATAAGAAAATTACCTCTCCCTCTGATAAGTTGTGCGACCCAATACTGTATTATGAAGTACTGAAATACCAGGTATGATATGGCACATATCCTGAGTTTGGAATGGAAACGGTGAATCATTACGAGGTATTTAAGAACTGTTTACCCCAAACCTGGGGGGGGGGGCTGTAACTAAAGACTGGTGCATTTCCGGACCCATGTTTATAGGACTTTTTCTTCTTATCTTTGATCACACAGCGGACCCTCAAAATATTTGACACCAATTTCCGAACACCCTGTATATAGAATTATTTTTTAATATAAATAAATGGACATTAAAAAAAAAATAACGCAATTAGTGTTTTAAGTGACATAACTTATTGTGATTAGAAGTCTGAATTTGATCCACTAGCGGCATCTATTATCTAGTAATGGAACTTGCTACCGAGTCTTGCGCAATCAGTACTCTCCATGACCTGGTTTGTTGTGTTTTGCAGATCAATAAACAACCCTTCAAATCCACAGATCAATAAGCATTCATTTCTCACCAGTTTTTTGCTCCAAGGTTTCTCACAAATAGAGAATTTTGAAATAGGATTCTTGCTCTTAAAGGTTTCGGTTTCGTATTCAGTTTCAGTTTCAACTTTGTTTTAATATTGGAGTGACGAATCTAAAACGCTTTCGGTGCTGTCATTAATTCTAGTTCCCCATGCTTGAAAATATAGTTGCTAGCCCCAACAAAAATATTTTTTTCAACGAAAATATTAATTTTGGAACATTATAAATGGTTAGTTAGAGCGTTATAGAGTACGATTTCAGTATAACTACAACGCTCGTATCACGAACCTTTAACAAGGTTTCCAGAACCACCAAGTTGCAACGGGCATTAAAATCTATCTTAAGAATTACAAAAAAACACATTACCTTTGGTTAGAGTTGAATGGTAGTACACAGTTTGTGAATTTCACGCACCTACTGATCTGAATGAACTGACCGGTCCCGTCCAATTTATACAAAGCACATCGACTTTGTTGGCGCTGGTTACCCGCGCGTGGTGCAATTATGGGAGAACTATATCATTCCCCAAACTTTCTCATATGGTGCAATCCTAGCGAAAATAGAAAGTTAGCTGAAGGTGTGAAGCTTACAAGCCATAAATGTCTTTACGGAAATAACTTTTCGTAAACGTCTCGCAATAAGATATGAGCCGTGGAAGAATTATAAGATTGTTGTAGGCTATCAGTGGCTCTCCCAGGAATTTTGCATATGGGGGGGGTAATTTTAGGAGGGGGGGTAGGAGGGGGACAAAACTAATTTAAAAAGTGGTCCTAGAACTCACATAAAATAAGAGGTCAAGAGAGGGTGTATAACCGATTTACCGGCTTGCGTCCGCCAAGTTTTAATCAGTGTCTTAATTTTCGGCGGAAGAGTACCCCTTTCAGCGTACCTTTTTTCCCCCCAAATTGCCTGCCGCGCTCACTTCATCCATACAAACAGGGTGAACACAATAGAATAAGCTGTTTATAAAAATTAATAATGACCGTTAACGTATAGGCGTATTATAGGCGTGTAGAAAAACTTAAATTGTTTCCTTTACCAGCCGCTAAAGCGAGTTCTGTAACACTCACGTTTCGTGCAGGCGCATTATTGCAATTGAAAAAAAAATACAAACATGTAGGCCTACACAAAAATGCGTAGGCTTAGACTAAAGAATATCCTAATCATGAATATCAAAAGCATTTTTTTTTAATTAATTAACGCACTCAAAAAATTGCTTTAGACGCTAATAAACTTCGACATGGGCGCCGTTTGTGACTGTCCAATCAGAATTACGAGTTAACGCCAAACATTCTGTTGTACCCACCACATGCTGCACCTTTTCTGCGAGCGACGCCATTTTACCTTCAGCATTGCAATAATGTGTCTGCACGAGACGTCGGAGTGCTACAGTACTAGCCTTAGCGCCACACAAAAAAAAAATAAATAAAATACTTATTAAATTTTCTGCAAGACAGTTCAAACCGCATTGGCCTCGTTAATTAACAGAGACATTATTAATTTTTATAATCAGGGCATTCTTTTGTGTTCTACCCTTTATAGCATCAGAAATCGCAACTAATCACAACTATGTTTAATTAATTTTAATAAATTAAATTAAATTAAATTAAATCAAATTAAATTAAATTAAATTAAATTACTAAATTAATTTTAAACATAGCTTCAAACTCACTTAGCACATCACACAAACATATAGAGTGTTAAAAATGTCAATACAATTTTTTTTTGTTTTTTATATTGATGTAAAAATTTCACCGACACCAAAGCGGGGGATGGGGTATGTTTTTTTAATACTGATGTATAAAAAAAGCCCCCCTGCTCCAGTGATAAAAAAAAAAAGAACGGCTCTTTTACCAATTTTGCACTGGTAAATTCAAATGGCCAGGCTGGGCTGGGGCGGGCTGGCCAGTGCCGATCAGGGCCACTGCTGGTCCGGCCGGTCCGCTTTGGTTAATTCCACGGCTCGCTGATCACGATTTACAGCACCACCACGTGTCGGTTTGTGGTACTCGACACGTTCCACTTTCTGCCGCTACACGACAGCACCATTCGTAAACATCCGGTAAAATGGCGGACGCTGAGCAGCTGACCCGTCTTTTGGTGTTCTTTTGGCGATTAACACAGTATTGAAATTTTTATTTCACACATCGACGACGCATGCGAAAATACAGAATCAAGATGATCTAAAGACGAAACCAGCACTCTTTCAGCTTACAGGCGGAAATGAAGCTGCAACGCGCAGCCGCGAGTATAACACTTCACTTCCGAATTAAGGGGCGCTGGGCGGCTCCGTCCCTAATTTGATTTCGCGTGGGTAAATAAAGCGGTCTTGGCCGTGCCTTGGGCAGCCAGGCTGACACCATTGGTTTAATAAAACGGTACCCAACCCTCCTTGGCATGGCCAGGACCACTTGAATTTACCAATACGAAATCGGGATTGGAAGACAAGCATGCGTTTTGACACTTACTACACTAGCCTACTACACGTTAATTTCCGTCTAATGTCCCCTGTGTGTTTTTCAAAGTTCGGTCAAAATTTCATGTTAAAGACACGGTTAAAAACCAATTTTATTGATTTTCGTACTTAAATCCATAAATGGGGCATAAAATCGATTGGAAAGTTTCAAATAAATCAGATAGTCGTTTTTATTTATACATTTATTTAACTCGAGCTTTTGACATCATTATCCAATGGATTGCGACGTTACATAACGTTTATAAATTCAAATACACTAATGAACTGTATACAAAATAAATTCTCTAATATAATCTACACCAAAATAACCTAAAATACACTACACAAAATAACAGTAGCAGCAGAGAGCATTATTGCTTATCCGCTACCATAATTCTACGAAATATAATAAAAAATTCCAAAGCATCATAAGAGAAAATGCCAAACTTCACAAGAAAATTGTGTTTTAAAGATACTTAACAATATTCTAAGAACAAAGAAAACCTGCTACAACAGTTCATACACGTTCTGTCCGAATAGACTAGAACTAAGCTAACCACCGGGTAATAAGGGTCTAATGCTTACCAGCCTCTTATGGACAAAATTCCTAGTCAGGGTCTAGGACTGTCAAAGCTGTTCCGTGATAGGTTTTGAGTTTTATATCCTTACTCTATCTATTTAACGTTCCGTTTTAGTCTTCTGTACAGCCGTACCGGCTGAGAAGACTATTGCAACGACTTTGTCCGTCCGTCGCCTTTTTCAACTTCGCAACGGTACCAGCTAGAGATGACTACGGTTTACAACGTTAGATTCAGTGTCAAAAGATAGTTAAATAACATGCCAAATTACAATATCGTTACTTTCTTATAGCTAATAGACTTCTACGTAACTAAATTGCTAAATTCTAAATTCTAAATACTAAGTACTAAATTCTACTAACATTTGACGGCGTCGAATTGAAATCCTAAGGATAACACAGCAGCCGTAAAAACAAAAGCATTTTAGCTTCGTTTAAAATAGTCTCGTCGCATTATTGCATGAATGAATAGGCTTACCGCCGAACCAGATTCTCTGTTAGGCCTATCTGCTATTTACGAAATTAAAACTACAGTTAAAAAAATTAGGCCTAAAATCACGTTTCCACGGCAACATCAAGTTGCTACGACTAGTTCCTGGTTTCATCAACAGCGTCGCTCCCGTTACTTCCCTACTACCACTGATCTATATGGGCTACGTTGCGCATTACGTTGTAACACAAACTGTGTGCCCGAAGGCGCACCGTGTTACAGAAATGAATAGGCGCATTATGCAATTCAAATATCCATTAGCTGCTACTTACGAAATTAAAGCTCCAGGTAAGAATTAGGCCTAAAAGTTGACAAATACGCTTTAAATCTAAAATAGACTTAAAGCTAACACATTTTTAACCGGCAATTCTGATGGTTACTGCTTTTAGATTATATAATAGAGATAGCTGCTGCAATGCTTGATAGAGGTGTGCGCATCACCATTGGTAGTTGCAGAACTGTACAGAAGACCGGATGCGACCAGGTAGTCGCTCTAGGCGCTTGTTTGTTTATTAATCTAATATGCCGTAGGTTCAAGAAATAGTACAATGATATTTAAGTAATGCATAATTTGCACAATGTTATGTTTACAAAATTGCCAGTTGCATTGGGTGTGGTCGCTTCGCTCACTCAATCCACGCGTACCCGTCTGTTGTTGTAGTGTCTGTGAGGCTGCTCGCTCGCCTACCCGCCAGTAGTACAGTGACATGTTGTGTTGATCTGGGACCATTTCGTTTTATTAAGCGGCTTCCTTTTGACGTGCTGATAGATGTGCGTTGTAAAGGTTGACTCCTGGCTCATTACAGTAGGTATGCATTACAGTATCTAGTGTTCTAGATACATGGATTTGTTACTTAGGGACGCAGGTGAGGAGCAATTTTAGCCCTGGGTCGTAGGTCTGTACTGCCGCATTTCTTCTTACGACAGTGTGTAGCGTTTGGTGGTAAACGGGCGTAACACCTAAAACAGTAAATGGTGAAGTAAGAAAATCAAATTGTAACACATATTTGATCGGCAATAAGAAAAAAAACTTGTAAGCTTTTTTTTTGGGGGGGGGGGTTACTCCTGCAGGACACTGGATGACAGGGACAGGGAAGAACTTAAAATAAAAAAAAAATTACTTATTTCATTTCCCGTTGAACTTTTGAAATGAATTTTTGAATGAAAAAAAAAGGCCCGCAATTCACTCGGTTCGCTTGCTCATTTCTCTGCCCAATTTCGTTGAGATATTCTTGAAATATTCTTGAGATATTTGAGATATTCTTGAGATATTCTTGAGATATTTGAGAAAATCTTGAGATATTTTTGAGATATTCTTTTGCCTGTTATAAAACTAATTCATCCTGACCGAATTTGAGTTACTTAATAAAATGAAAACTACCTCCCGTCCAGAATTTCCTGTGGAAAGTCCTGATGAGTTAAAATTTAGAGAGATTGTAGGATTACTTTATTTATTTATATCATACTTCTCAGCTGACCATTGTTATTTTCTTACAACTACGGAAATTACTTCATTCTCCAGCAACTGAGAAAGAGAAAACACACATGATGCCATAAAAGAAAGGTAAGAGCAGGACTAATTCTGCATATGAAGCTTAAGCTCTTGTACAAAAGCAATCATTTGCAGGTTTTTAATGTTAAGAATTGAATGTTTACAGTCCGTAATGAAAGGTCGCGTTGGAAAAAAATAGAAAGCTTCGTGAACTAGTTACTTTTGTTAGAGGAAAATGCCCTAGAAAACTACTTTTTTTTCGTGGCCTAATATCCCCTAGTGAACGGTGAAAAATGACATATGTGAAATGTAACTGTTCTGATTTATAGAAATGGACAACTTTGAACCAAACGACGATAGGTTGTTAATTTCGAGGCCCGAGCACGGGACTCGAAATTGGCAGCTGATACAATGGCAAGGCGCATTTATTTCGCATAGATGTTGACTTCCAGACGGGAGTTGAATTGTTTTAAAGTGGGCGGAAACAATCACTGCAAGCACGAGCTTGATACCTCCGCAAATTACAACAATTCTCCGGTGCGTGCTACCGAGGTCATTTGTTTCAAAGTTGGCGGGAACAGTGACGGTGAGCATTAACTTGCGACAGTGATAGGGTTTTTCAGCCTCGAGTCAAACACAAGTATGCGAGGGAGAAGGAAGGGATAGGGGGAAGTCCCGTTAACCCTAGCATCAGACGAAACATTCGTCAGTGCACAGAGTGACACCAGGTAGCAATGTACAAGAGTAAAATTAAAGGATTAGTCAAACAGTTAAATATTGCAAACGCAAGGCTAAGGCCGGGAAATTTAATCCACCGTGCATGATGCGCGGGTCCAGCTAACCATTAATACATAAATAAATGTAATGCTTACTTTCTACAAATCATCTTGACGCATATGTACTTCTCAGCCAGATCCCGCAAGATAGGGTCAAGTTTTCTCCAGGAGTAATTTTCTCCTCCCCCACTAGCCATTTCTACAAATAGGGCCTAGTAAAAACAAAGTAGATGAAGTAAGATAAAATAAAAAAATAAAAAAATGAAATACACTATAAGACACAGCACTGATAGTACACCTCGTCTTGTACCACCCTATAGACGCCACACGAATTATGTACTGGCAGAACAAATTTTTTTTATACTTTGCGCAGTCGAAATGTGCACAAAATGTGTATTGCCAGTATAGCACAAGTCATGTGTGTGTGTCGGGGGGGGGGGGGGGCCAGGCTGATAGCTGGTGCACACTGAGTTGTAGTATTGGTGCCGTTTCTTCAGAGACTGTTCTAAATTAGCAAAGTGTTTTCACTACCTGGCAGTACACAACGCTCTGTACCACTTCAGTGTCCACGCGAATCGTATATTAGCAGTATACACGTTATTTATTCATAGTACGTAGATAAAAACAGATGCAAACTTATTTCCGTTGCGTTTTGGACTTAAATGTCAGATTGCGTCAGTGGGAATTTAACCCTCGACCTTTGAGCCCAAAGACGGAAGCTCTGCCGCTAGGCCATACTGACACGGCCAAAAAGACACGAGCCTAGGCAGCATTCAACACGCACACAAATACACGTAAGCAAATACTTACCAGTCGCCTCTGGAGGGGTGCTTGTTGGTGCGCACCTCACACCAAGTGAACCGAATGGAACACACAATAAAGCGTGAAATCAAAAAAACAGGTGCAAACCGTGCAAACCTATTTACGTTGCCTTCTGGACTTAAAATGTCAGACTCCCTAAGCGGGAATTGAACCCACGACTTTCGAGACCAAGGGCCGCAGTCCTACCACTAAGCCATACTTACACGGGTGTGTCAGTATGGCTGAGCGGTAAAATACCGCCCTTAGGTCTCAAAGGTGGTGGGTTCAATTCCCCGCTCAGGCAGTCTGACATTTTAAGTCCAAAAGGCAACGTAAATAGGTTTGCATCTGTATTTATTAACTTCTTCAACCATCTTCAAAAAAATGTGGCAACTACTAAATGGGCGAAAAACAAAGTTCCAACTCGTACTGCAAGCTTCGAGCAAAGCCAGCAGCAACAGCCCAGTGGTCAGCGCCCTCATCTCCAAACCAAGAGGTTGCCGGCTGGAATCCCATGACAGAAAAAAAAATCATCAGGATTAATTCGTGACTTAAAGGGATAAATAGTGTTTTTCTTGACCCAGCATAACTTCTTCAGTTAAAGCAAAAAAATGTGGCAACTACTAAATAGGAGAAAACTAAGTCCCAACTCGCACTGCAAGCTTTCTGAGGGGGCCCCGGAGACCCCGAGCAAAGCGAGCAGCAACACCCCGTGGTCTGAATCCTCATCTCCAAACCAAGAGGATGTCGGCTCGAATCCCTTGACAGACCCAACATACATATGGGATTTTAAAAAAAATCATCAGGATTAATTCGTGACTTAAAAGGATTAATCACTTTTCTAGCTCATTTGGCTTTCCGTCCTGTTTAAAAATCAAGGATAACTAGGGCGTCATCAAAGACACTGTCGACTAACTGGAGCGAAGCGATTATTAATAAAACAATAAATTAAAGTTGCATAAACATACATTAAAAAAATAATAATGTTGAAACAATACATCGGGCACAGGCACCAACCCGTATTGCATTAGTGTTGTGGCTCATCTTTTCGGTTGCGTCATCTCATTTTGTTTCTTTGTCCATTTGCTTTCGTACTGGGTCTCCGGATGGCGTAGATGGCAGTTGCGACGAGCGGTTTTTCCGACTTTTCCGGAGAGCAATTTTTCAACAGATAAAAGCACCCGCAAATTTGAAATATTTTTGTTGGGAATTATCAGATTTGGCATCCAGTTGAGAATTAATGCAGGCGAAAATTTCAGTGCGCATAACACACATGGCACTTAATCCATTGGCAAAGTGTCAGTAGCCTCACCATTTTGTCACGTTCATTATTACTCAACGACATGTCCGGTTTAATTTCTTTTTTCTTTTTCTACAAACCGTCTCTGGGTGTACTGCTATCAATGTGCAAAATCTGGTTTAAATTGGTGCAGTGATTATTGAGTAATAACGATAACAAAGATTGCATTCGAGTGTATTCATAAACGGAGCTCCGCAAACAGGACGGAAAGTCAAATCGGCTGGACCAGTGAACAGAAATTAGTAAAGAGGAATTATAGAGGAGCCCCCAGTTCTAAATTCTAAATCACAAAATAAAATTAAGCAAATGTACGAGGAAACAAATTCCTGGACAATTAAAAAAAAATCTTCAGGAACAGATGCTAAAGCTGTTGTGTCATGTATCATAACAATCTTAAAGCTGCCGACAGGGAAATTTGCCTAGCTTTTAAGAAACTCCAGTGAAATATAACTCCATTATAGTAATTACTATTACAACCTGTTGTGTGCCTTTATGTCTTGTCACCAGATGTCAGGTTAAAATTCAATTTTTTGTCTGGAAAATCTGTGATAGTCAGGGATTTTTTTTAGAAAAAGGTTTGTATGGAAAACCTGGCCATGAAAATCAGATAAACCCACGCTTTCGTACAAACACGATTAATCTTCCTGATTTCCACCAATACGTTAACAGGATAATAATTGTCAGCCACAAATACTCTAAAATTTTGGCTTGTTTTCTAAGCTCAAAAAGAAATAAAACCAATAAAACACTCATCAATGAAAGTGACAGATAATTATAAAATGTAAGGTTTAAAAAGATTTATGGGTATTTGTGTAGGTAGACAACACTGTTGGCATACTGGAGAAAAGCTTAACCTTGATACAGTTTGTTTGATTGTTTAAAATCATCTTCACAGACTGCGTACATTTATTATGATTACCCATAGAGACAAACATACAAAAGAATAGTCATTACAGGTTTTTTACGTTGGTTTCGTCCTCTTTTTCTTGATTTCATCCAATTTCATTTTGTTTTCGTCTATTTTATACTATGCGCAATCAAAACTGGACGAAAATAAAATGAAAGTGGACGAAGCGAAATAAAAGAACGAAACTAACGAAAAAAAATCTGTAAAATTGTTAATTCTTTACTCTACTGAAAATTTCTCAGCTTTTATGATAGCAGAAAAGCTCGAAGATAAAAATCCACGACATGAAAAATCGAACAAGTAATAAGTAAGAGATTAAGAAATCTTCAAGATTAAAACGAATTTACTACGCCTAGAATTTTTAGTTGAAATAGGAATTGGTGTGTACAAAAAATTGGTGGGAACAAGAAAAAACATAGAAAAAAAGATCGTGCTTTTTGCTTTCTTTCTCCCCCCCCCCCCCTGCCCCGGTCCCCTACAATTTGCGAACTGGGACCACGATTGGAAAAATATTCTTTCGACCCCAAGCTGATGCGAGATCG
>JAHWFP010077694.1:17734-40687 GCA_023313725.1 Lithobius niger
ACGTTGCCTTTTGGACTTACATATCAGACAGCCTGAGCGGGGAATTGAATCCACGACCTTTGAAACCAAATGCCGAGGTCCTACCGATGAGCCATACTGACAGCGTGTCAGTCGGTCTCAGCAGTAGGCCCTCGGCATTTGGTTTCAAAGGTCGTGGGTTCGATTCTCCGCTCAGGTAGTCTGACATTTAAGTCCAAAAGGCAACGTAAATAGGTTTGCATTCATATTTATTTAAGCCATGGTAACAACGTTACCTGTATTAGCCAAATCCGACATCGTTTGAGTCTTATAACCCGATTTCAGTCTTATAACCCGAGACAATAAATAAAAGGATTCCTCCTGAAGAAACAATTTCCTCATCCGCTTCTGAACTTACATTATTGACTGTTTTCGTTGCGAGCCGGTAGAGCTAAAACCGCCTCCATGTTGGAATTTCAGATGACTTTTAACTTCTAGCTTCTAGAATGGAAAGGCGAGTTGCGGCACAAACGTGCCCTAAGCTTTGGCGGCGAATGGTAATGTTTAAATTACGAATTCTAAACATTTATATATCAATAACTATTTCAACAATCTGCACTAAATTATTTGTAATGATAATTGTTAGTGACCAGCTTAACCCCCAAAATAATAAACTAAGATTGCACCCAAAGCCGTAAAATTAAACACTGCCTAAAAATTTCCCGTGAAGAAACATCCTCGCGAGAAAAAAAAACAAGCGGCTACAGCGACTACCTAGTCGCATCCGGTCTTCTGTACAGTTCTGCCACTACCATTAGTGACGCACACTTCTTTATCGCGCATTGCAACAGCTATCTCTATTATATGATCGAAAAGCAGTAACCATCAGAATTGCCCATTAAAATGTTTTAGGTTTTAAGCTTATTTTGCATTTGTCAGCGTTTAGGCCTAATTTACAACTTTCATTTCGTAAGTAGCAAACGACGGAGATTTGGATTGTATACAGTAAGCCTATTCATTTTTGCAACACGGTATGCCTCCGGGCACAAGGTTACAGTGTCACAACGTAATGCACAACGTAGCCTATATAGATCAGTGGTAGTAGGGAAGGGACAGGAGAGACGCTGTTGAGAAAGCCAGCAGCGACTCGTAGCATTTTGACGTTGCCATGATAACGTGATTTTAGGTTTAATTTTTATTTTTCAGGCCTAATTTTTTTAACGGCAGTTTTAGTTTCGTTAGTTTCGTAATTTGGTTCGACCGTAAGCCTATTCATTCATGCAACAATGTGACAAGACTTTTTTAAACGAAGCTAAAATGTTTTTGTTTTTACGGCTGTGTTAACAGATAGGCCTAATGGAGAATTTGGTTCGTAAGCCTAATCATTCATGCAGCAATGCGACAAGACTCTTTTAAACGAAGTTAAAATGTTTTTGTTTTTACGGCTGCGTTAACACAAATCCTTAGGATTTCAATTCGACGATGAAATGTTATTATTTAATTTAGTTACGTACAAGAAGTCTATTAGCTATAAGGAGGTAACGATGTTTTAATATGCCATGTTATTTAACTAACTTTTGACACTGAATCTAACGTTGTAAATAGTGGTCGTCTTGCTGATACCGTTGCGAAGTTGAAAAAGTCGACGGACGGACGGACAAAGTTGTTGCAAAAGTCTTCTCAGCCGGTACGGCTGTACAGAAGACTAAAAAAATTAATTACATGCGGTATGGGTTTATGCAGATATTGTGATTTTCGAAGGATAAAATAAATACACCTATGAAAAGTGTAATTGTTGAACTCAAGTATATCAACATGAAAGACATTTTTTGAATTAAAGATGTTTGAACTACAATTTTTATAGACGTTAGTGTAAATCATATCAAAAACCAAAACTGGTAAAAGGGGCCGCCAAGTTCCGAATGGTTCGGCCCTTCAAAGGAGTGATATCAACACACCAAAACATTCGCCAAGTTAATCGCACCGCTTAATAATTCGAAGGTTAAATGAAAACTAGAACATTGCTACTTTCGGTTGCTACATTGCTACAGTGCGATTAAGTTGGCGAATGTTTTCGTGTGTTAATATCACTCCTTTGAAGGGCCGAACCCCAGGAACTTGGCGTCCCCTTTTACCAGTTTTAATTTTTGATATGATATCACTTCTTTTTTTTTTAATTGTGTATTGACTCAACTGCACTACCGTGCAGATAAGTAATAAAGTGCCATGTCAACAAGAAATTGGATTTCAACAATTTGCTACTACCTTTTGCCTATAGGCCGAACCATTCTCAACTTAGTCACCTCTTTGTTGGCTTTTCGTTTGGTTTTAATTTTGTTGTAATTTGTTGTATTTAGTTAGTTTTGGTGTGTTGAAATCACTCCTTTGAAGGGCCGAACCACTCTCAACTTGGTGGCCTCCTTACCAGTTTTTGGCTTTGTTTATTTTGCTTTGTTTTTACACTTGGTTTATTTTTCGCGAATTGGACGTGAATACAATTTCTTTGCAACGTTGTTTAGATTTATCGTGATACACTAGTGTGTGTCTAAGCACTCGCGTGAGTGTACACGTTCTCATTGTCGTAACTTTGGCCGTCCAATGAGAGACGATGCCGACAATACTAACAATGGTTATAACAATATTTTTGTACTTACGCGCCCTCCCACGCCATCCCTGTTACGCCCCCATGCTCCAAACCATAAAAGGTAAGCAGTTCGCATTCTAGTGCACCCATTCGTCCAATTTCATAGCTGGAAGCCGTCCCGTTATCTCGGAATCGATGACTAATCACCCTATGGGATTTAACATGGGGATGAGCGGACTAGCTAGCTAGCTACTAGCTAGTTAGTAACACATTTTCAACATTATTGAGGGGCAGATTTTGCATTGAAAGCAGCATAGCTAGCATTCAAACACGAGTTAATTTTTGTCAGGTGGGTCATTGCTCTCGATTTCGACACGATTTAAGCTTTTGTACCGCATTATTATTTTTCCCAAGTACCTGAAATGTGCTATGCTTCAAGATATAAGACACTGACGCAATGGCGTTGCGCTAAAATGGTTTACAACCTCGATAATTGAATTGATGTGATGTTTGTTGTGATGTTTGTTGCCTAACTTGGCGCGACACACTAGCGTGTGTCTAGATCAGAATAAACACGCAAACTACTAGTAACAAACATTGAAATAATAAAGGGAAAAAATACAATGTTAAAAAAGAAATGTTTAGTTGAAATTATATTTAGTCAACAGATTCCACCAGATTTTAGTAAAGAAACTGGAAAAGCGAACGGAGTGTTGATATTGATAGGTCAATGTCGTGCTATGATTTCTGCCAGGGGCGTACTGGCAATACGGGAAAACCCATCAGTGTACTTCTGCGCGTTTTGAATATTTAACCGCATTTCACTAATCTTTTAATTTTAATCTTCCAGTGGTTTATGCCAGAGGTTTATGCATCTTTTAAACAATTGTGGCTGGCTGGCTAATAAACGCTGATTGAGTAAACGAATTCATCTGTGTATTTTTCCTCGTTTTGAATATTTAACCGTGTAACTAAGACTTTAATTTTAACGAATATTTAACTAATATTTAACTAAGACTTTAATTTTAACGAAGATTTAACTAATATTTAACTAAGACTTTAATTTTAATCGTTCAGCGGTTTATGCATAGTTTAAACAATTATTTTTCACTTGCTAATAATACTATTTCTTTGGCTACGCGTAAGGTGTCTACCCCGTCTGTGTATTTTCACATTTCTCCAATTTTGTTGTTGTTAATTGGTTGTCTTTTGTCCTCAAATATTCGTTCCTTGGTAGAAAATATTTCGTCACTTGCTTGACAATTGACAATGGCGTCCCGTTGCAAGAAATGGTACCAAAAATTGAACACTTTTGAATTCTTTCTTAATATTGAAAAAATACAGTGTGCAACCATTTTCAATTTGTTATTTTTTTTTTATTATTCATGAATTTTCCCCGGTTTTGAACATGGGTGAAGGTAAACCTGCTTGGAATAAAATATGTAGCGACTTTTTTTTTAACAATGGAGAAAGCATTAAAGTCAATTTTAAAATTGTCTAATTTTACTAAATATTAAAGCCTACTAGATACAATAAAAAAAAAAAAAAAAAAACAACAAAAAACTTTCACGATGTGAAAATTTACGGTTCACGGAGCTACAATTGTTTTAATAATGTTAAGGTAAACTAAAATAAATGATTAAATATTAATTTATTATATTTTAACTAAATTAATGGTGGTACGAAACACTGGAATACTCGCTAGTACCAGCAACAACAACAATACATACGTACATGCTGTGTAAGTATACTTTTAAAAAAGCTATTACCTAAATCTAAACGCATTGCCAAAATTAAATACAATAATATATAATATACTATATAGATATTATCAAGAATTTATAGGGTTGGGGAGGAGAATTTGTAACTCTTAAAAGTCACTATTGAAACATCCAAATCCATTCCAATTAGTTCCATCCGAGTTGTCAGAGGGCGCCACGTGTTCCGTCTGGTAATATTTGCTCATTTTTCAGCCCTAATCTGAAGTAAACTAAATTACAACTAAGCTAAACTAAATAATAAAAATTAGATACAAGCTAGTTTCGTTTAGGTTAGTTTAATTTCAGACTGAAAACTGAGTAGAAATTCCCACATAAAACTCGTGGCGCCCTCTATAAACTAACACTGAACTAATACGACTGTATCCAAGGCGTTTCAGTATGGGTCTCAGTCACAAATTCTCCTCCCCAACCCTATAAATTCTCGATATTATTGAGTATACCTAAGTTTGAATTCACGACAAAAATTATTAAGCGTGAGAAAAGTGTTGCAAGTGGATTCAGTCGGGACAGCTATTAGGTATAATACTAATTTAAAGTTTGCTGAAGCGTTTTAATATTATAACATGCAATAGGACACCACGTTATTTTTCTTTAAAGGTGCCCAAAATGTTTGGATTGTGCAGTAATCCGCTAAATATTATAAATTTTTCCCGCGGGTGAAGGTAAAGCTGCTTGGAATAAAATACGTAGCAACTTTTTTTTTAACAATAAAAAAGGTATTAAAGTAAATTTTAAAATTGTCTAATTTTACTAAATGTTAAAGCCTCTTAACCCCCCCCCCACAAAAAAAAACATACACGTCATTATAATTTACGGTTTACAGTGTTAGCGTTATATTTTAATAATGTTAAAGTATAACTAAAATAAATGATTAAATATAAAATATTAATTTGACTAACTAAAGCACTTAAAAAGTAGTTTTTTAAAGCAAATATTTAAAGAGCGTTGTAGAAATAAAATAAAGAATTTAACCACAATGCTCAGTGAACCAAACCGAAAAATATTTTTATCTCAATTCAAAGATAAAATCAAGTTACAGAAAACACTTAATTATCCGAATTAATAGAAAAAACCTACCTTTGAGTCGTGGGTAAGTTTAGCTGGTGATCTTCAAGTAACTGGGTTCTGATCAGTGGAAATTTCCATTTCAGATCACGATTTATAAACCCCATCGTCTTACTTGCATTCGTTACGCTGATGTGGTGCAATGCTAAAAAAGAAAAACAGGAAGGATTTATGCTTAAGCTCATTTATAGCTTCAGGTAGTTATTTGCTGATAACGTTGCATGAAAAAATCTCCACGAAACAAAGTGAGTAGTATGAAGGCAAAGTTAACTACATTCCCCGGATGCAACGACGGGTGTTTCTTTATTTAAAATGAGAGAGCCGGATTGAGGAGTCCCCTGGCCATCCTCTTCGATTTCATAGACTTGTGCTACTAGAGGCTTAAAATTACAATTTGAATGGGTGTACAGTTCATCTTTTTTTTTAATGTACCAGCACCAATGTAAACTTAAAAACTGTGAATTCAAATCCAAGCTTGACTTGTTCATTCCTTCGTTCCTTCTTATCTCGCGTGAGAAAACTATCTACATAATTAAAACGATAAATCCCCGTTCGGCTGGCTGTGCGCAGGTTTCAAATGTGACCTTGAGATACGTGACGAACTGGCGGTAGTCTGGCTGTGCGCAAATATAAATTGTAAATTTCTTTTTTTCTTTGTAATTTAATTTTTTTAAATTTATTTATTCATTAAGTATTCATTAATTATTTATTTATTTATTCATAAATTAAAACCAATACTTGATGAGAAGAATAAAAAAATGAACTTTGATGCACTAATAACGTCACAATACACATACGGGCTCATCATATATGTGGGACTACCTCACGTAGTCTGATTGATTGATTGATTGATATTTTATTGAGACGATAAGGCCTCCAAGGCATTCGCTCACAAACTTACAAATAAACTAAAAACTACTTACAGACTAATGCAACCAAACAGACCGGCTCACTCCGAGAAACCCAAGAAGCCGTCTAACTCTAGGTACCCATGAGAACACGAGGGCGGGGGGGGCCGGGGCCCCCGGACCCAAGCGTGATCAACCAAGTCTGATCAACCAAGTACAACAAATTGTTAATAAAGCACTAAAAACTTGTTTAATACTGATACCAAATGCACAACAAAGGAAATACAAAATCAGCACGAAATAATGAACGTTGAACAAACGCTAACTTGGTACTACGTTACGAAATACTATAGCTGTAATGAACATAAAATTGCTTTGACAAGAAGTGTAAAACATAATAACAATTGGCTAAGGGGAGGGGGGGGGATACGGCTTAATGGCATGTCGACAGCAAGGGGCTAAGTTTCCCCAAATTGAGTAACTCCTATGGAAAAAGCGGTATGGCATACTAAATTCTTCGACATTTCAACAAAATACCTTGTGAGCTAAGGCATATATGAACATTCCAAATACAATCAAAACAAGAAATTAAAATATGGTTATTAGTGGACTAGATATATATCATACACGGCGATCGCCGTGTATATATGATTGAAGTCGTTTCTCCAAAACTGAAACTATTAATTTCTCCGTTTCTATTCAATGTATTTCGACCAAACTTGGCCAGATAGTAGACAGCAACTTTTCCAAACATTACACCAACTTTTATGCAGTTCCGTGCAGGAGTAAACGTAGGAAGCCACACGTAAATTTGAAAACTGTACTCTTGTTGTTGTTGTTCTTATTCTGCTTCTTCTTGGCTGACACGGTTTCAGAAAAAACTACTGCACCTACCTAAAATCTGAACCATGATCTGAGCCAGAAATTTCCCTGGGATTCAACCTTACATGGACCACTTTTTCGATTGGTCCATCCATTTTGGAGTTACGGGACCCTAAACGATCATTTTGATTGTTTTACATTGTTTTAACCATTGTATTTAGGGAACAATGCCACTCACCAAACTCCACATTCATTTTTCGTGCACGTGTTATGTCTTTGCTAAAAAGTTGATTGTTCAACGGTAAAATGAAAGAATTAGTGTTTCAGCTAAACGCATATATTTTTAAACCAAACTAAGCTGCTAAAAACGACAGAATTACGTATTTATTTCGCAGATGCAGGCTTTCAAAGCTGACTTGAATTGTTTCAAAGAGGCCAGCATACAGAGACCTTTGTTGTGCGACGCCATAGCCGTAAAAAAAGCACACGGATTACAAACAAAAACGTCAGGTGTGACGTAAGAAGGGGTTATATGATTGAATTTTCACTTGTTAAAATGTACACGGATAAAAATTGATCATTTTCAATTGAAATAATAAAATGTACAATTGAGAAAATTGCATCTGTTTAAGTGCTGTTGTGCTTTACGAATCATATATTTAAAACGTAAAGCACAACAGCACTTAAACAGATGCAATTTTCTCAATTGTACAATTTATTATTTCAATTGAAAATGATCAATTTTTATCCGTGTACATTTTAACAAGTGAAAATTCAATCATATAACCCCTTTTAACGGCACACCTGACGTTTTTGTTTGTAATTATAGTATATGTTTCACTATGATTTATTATTGTTTGAAGGACTATAATTATTTACAAAAATAAAATTGAAATCTCATGCATAACATAACAATATGTACACACACAAACCATTTTTGATTGCACAACAAATCCATCTTAGGATATCGTGCCTGGACTATTGTCAATAAAGATTTTTATTATTATTATTATTATTTATATACAAGAGGGAGCCCGTGCAACGCACAGCGCGTCTTAGATTGATTGATTGGTTTATTACGCAGAAAATTGGTCCTGGATCACGCAGTCTGCGACTAACTACATATAAGTACAAAGAAAATAGGACACAGAGAAAACTATTGAACATAGAGAATCACAAAAGCCGGGAGCAACAAAAGTAAGGAACCACAAGAACACAGATCAGAACACACAGACCCCGGGCTTGGTGAAAGGAGAGGGAAAGGAAAGAAAGTGAAAAGGTGACAGCGCGAGACCCATACTACAAACGAACCCCAGTATCCCGAACGAAACGAGCTACAGCCGACAGCCTGCCTGTAGACACACGACAATCATTCAGGGACAGAAGACCATCCACAGATTGACCGGCACGGAAGTATCGAGCCAGCCCACCCGCTGAACACGGAAGACCGTACAGTGGAGTAGAAAAGGCTCCGGTGTGAGATCCACCCGACACACCTGACATAAGGGAGCGTCCGACCAGCCCATGTGATGGCGATGAGCCTCGAGAAGGGAGTGCCCAGTACGCAACCACGAGAGAGTCCTAGCGGTCGGCACCGAGAATCTATCAAGGACCGTTGAACGACTGCAAACAGGATGAATGCGGAAGAGATCGCGTCCCGCCGTTGACGCGCGCCACTCAGTGGTCCACAGGTCCATGCACCACCCAGTGAGCACTGGGCGCCTCGACCGGACAGACAAGTGAACACAGAGAGAGCCTACATCACTATCAACAGCTCCCGCCTTCGCCAAGCCATTCGCGAGAACATTCCCATGCAAGCCTGCATGGCCGCGAACCCAACGCACAAAAACTTGGCCACAATGCTGCGCTGCCTACAACTTCCTAAATGTGGAGTATACAACCGGGTCTCGTAGGTCAAGAGCAGCCTCAGCTCGCCGGACAGTCTCAATTGTTGGCTCTGAGTCAGTGTAGATAACAAAAGCAGGGAGAGCGAGATCCAAAGCAATATCCAGTGCCACAGAAAATGCGCAAAGTTCACAAACAGTGCTGGAGGGCGCTGCATACAGCCTGAAACTTCAAAAACCTTCAAGGACGGGACAACTACCCCTACACCACCATCCGAGATCTCACGAAGAAAAGACGCGTCACAGAACACCTCGTAGAACTCAGCACCACCTAACTGCTGCACACCGAACACAGACCAGGGCCGGACACTACACCCAAGGACAAAAAGGACGAGCAATAGCCACATGCATAGGGCTACAAGAAGATAAACGACGGAGGAGAGACGCCCCGTAACCAAGAGACCCCAATGTAGCACGAGCTACAGGCCCAAGGCTGCAATACTCGCCAACTACACGACCAACTGGGTCATACTTGCCACGACTAACATTGCGCACGCACAAAATCAAAAGCAGTTCAGCAGCCCGAATGTGAAGTGGAGGCTCACAGTTTTCAACCCAGAGAGCTGGAACAGGAGTAGAGACCAGACAGCCCGTTACCAGGCGGAGACAAACATTCCCCACCACTTGTAGGGAGCGCACATGCCGCTGGTATGATGGCAGGAAGGGCAGGTGCTAATCCAAAGACGAACGAATAAACGTCCTGTAGACCGCCAGAAGCGAACCCTGCGTTACCACAGGAACCCCAACAAGCCGCTTTAGGATTGAGGTTCTTGAGCAAACTTTGAGACGCAGCCCACTGGTGTGATATGACCAGTCAAGTCGGTCATCCAACATTACCCCTAAATACTTAACCGTTGACGACTGAACCACTACTGTGCCATCTACCACTATTGATGCAGGAACTCTATTCCTCTTCGCACCACGTGAAAGCACCATGAGCTCAGTCTTGGCCGGTGCAAGGAGGAGACCCCGATCACACAGTCGGGAAGAGACGCGACCTACAGCCATCTGTGCACACTGACAGCACGCTGCAACTTCATCGCCGGCAAACCACAGGGCAACGTCGTCTGCATAGCAGACGACATTCGACGTCTGACTCAGTTCCAGGAGTATGTCATTCACTGCTACAGCAAACAAAGTCGGGCTCAGGCAACTGCCCTGGGAAAGCCCTCGCCCAGACTTGGCCTCCTTTGACCAGAATGCATTGATCTTGGTCACAAACTTGCGCTCACCAAGCAAGGCGGAAATAACACCAACCAGCTTTGGACCAACATCCAGCCTAGACAGGTAATAACAGACCCACTCAACAATGACGGTGTCATAAGCGGCCTTGATATCAAGGCATACCGCTACAACCACCTGACCGTGTGCCCAGGCCTCGTGGACCCCAGACAGCAGATACACAATGGCATCCTGAGCAGTCCTGTTGCACGATACCCAAATTGAACGGGAGCTAGACAGTCATAAAACTCAAGATGCCAGTCCAGACGTCTTAGATGGATCGTTCGCAACACTGGTACGGTTTGGTTGCTCATGTGTATGTCCATGTTTCACCGCAACGTGGTGCGTCTCTATACTAATGGCTACAGATCTCAAAGCGAGTAGCGCTTACTCTGGCGGAACTGGCGAACTGGGTGGAAAAGAAAACTAGTTTTACTTAGTTCCTCGATTCAGACAGGGGTGGCGCTACAAATTTTGGAACGTTTTGCCAAATAATAAAGTAAATTTTTCGTTGTGGTGGGGAAGGGTGAAATTTAGCAATTATAGTTTGACAATTGCTTTTTGCTGGTTTTGGGTTGATGGAAAACATTCAAAGTTACCGAACGATCTCAAAACTAATTTAAGAACAGTTACAGTATTTTGTAGTTGTTGTTGTTGTTGTTATTATTGTTTGTTTTTAGTGAGACACTTCACACGAACTGGCTAAAGGGGCGCCTCCGTGCTCGAGTGTCTGTCCTCAAGCAACTGAGTAGACTGAAGGGGGTTACGAGAGGGGCTTTGGTATCTACCTATAGGTCCTTTGTTAGGTCAGTGATTGATTACCATCTGCCCTTTCTGGCCCCATTCCAGCGTCACCTCCGCTCTCTGCAGGTGGAGGTGAATGTCTGTATGCGCGAAATTACGGGTTGTCTGGTTAGTACATCGGTGCAAGCTCTGTGGGTAGAGAGCTGCGAGCCTCCTCTGCATGTGCGGGCTCGTGAGCTTCTGGTGTCTCTTTGTGTCCGCAACATCGGTAGGGGTCAGCAGGATCCGGTTGCCAGGATCCTCCAAGACTACTGTAGTCTAGGACCAGTGGCACGATCAGTGCTGGGTCCTCCAGGATTTGGTGCCACCCTTCTGTTGAGTGTGTCATCTATCACTCTTTCGACCGTGGCTGTGGTTCAGCCGTTCTGTCCGTGGATCTGGTGTCCCAGCCTAGCACCCGTCCTAGATCAAGAAGGGCCTGCCAGCGGCTGCGGTTTGGAGCTTTGTGAGGTCTTTTGCGATGCATCATTCGTGTCGCTCACTAGAGAGGGCGGGATTGGTGTTACCATCCCCTCTCTAAAGGTCATGAAGGCATTTCGATTGGAGGTCGTCACCTCCAGCACGGTGTGCGAGCTGTGTGCGATTTCTGCCGCTGCGGATGAAGCGTTGGATTTGCAGCTCACGGCTGTCGTTATATACACTGACTCGCAGGCAGCAATAGCGGTCCTGAGGAAAGCTGTGACTACTCTTGATCTGTCGGATCCTTTGGTCTATTCTGTCTGTAGGAAGCTGTGAGTGATGCAGAGCAGGGGTGTTCTGGCTCTCAAGTGGGTCAAGGGTCATGCTGGTACCCCTGGAAATGAACAGGCTGACGGTCTTGCACGTCAAGCGCTTGTTTTAGAGTCTGAACTTTTGCGTCCACTTTGGTCTCCGAGGTCGCGTCGCCTCGTGGTAGCGTCCCAGTTCTTTGAACTCTGGGAGGAGGAGTGGCGTAATGCAGTGACAGGGCGTGGTCTATTCCAAGTTCAACCGACTTGTCTCAGGTCCTCAGTACTGGATGCCTTTGTAAAGGCTGATGCCCAGGTTTTGTCACGACTCCGCACTGGCCATACTCAACTACGCGCTCACCAGTTCCGTCTAGGGTGGGCTGAGTCCCCAATCTGCGACGTATGCCGGACTGACTACACGCGCGAACATTACCTTCTTGAGTGCAAGCAGTTTACGCGGCAGCGGAAAATACTTCTTCGTGGCGACCGTTCGCGGCCCTCGATACGGAACCTTTTGTCCTGTGCTTCTGTTGATGCATTGCGAGGGGTTTTGCGTTTCGTCCGAGAGACGGGTGTGAGACTGTAGGCTCTTCAGGCTCTTCTGTTCCACCATGTCCCCCCCCCCCTGCTTTTCTTTTCCTCCTTGCCCATCGGTTACAGTGTGACTTGAAGTGTACATGTTTGTTGTGATTTTGATTTGGGCGCATGGCTTCGGCCCAGGCTCAATAAAATACAAATACAAATGCACGAATCCAAACTTCATTTTGCTTCAACAGACCAACAATGAACAACGTTTATTTTACTTACACCATTGATCATGAAGTACGTGAGGAGACAACACAACAACAGCAACACGAAGCGAAGCTTTACTTTAAATACAATTATACTTTCTCACAATACAACAGGAGAAATCTAACAATGTCTTCCAATTCGAATAACAGTCGTTTAGAACTTTACTGCAATTTCAGAGATGTCGTATATCACTGCTGCCGTGTAAACTATGCCTGCGCTGTTTAAACATTGCAAGAATGTTTATTGTTGTTGTATTTTGTTATTGATCCTTGGTATTACTTTTAATATATTAGAATAGAGTGGAATAGAATAGAAATATCCCTGATAGTTAAAAGCAGGTATTTGCATCCTCCCAAGAAAGTTAAGGTAAGAACTTGTCCCGAGCATTTTTCATCGAATTAATGAAATAGAAAACACAACATTAGCAGGAAGTGCATTCGGGCTGCGCGACCTGTTGGACAAAAAAATGGTGATGGATGCTGCCTCCAGGCTTATGACTTTGCAATCGAGCAGAAACGAGGCAGGGAGAACACTGACGCCGACTCTCTAAGCAGTTCATTCGAAGATGGTATAGTTCGTGTTTGACTTTGTATACATTGTATTGTGATAGTACTGTGCTTGTTTTAAATGTCTTTTTCTGCATGTGAATCCATTCAGCAGTTTGACATTTGATAGCCATGTTTATAAACATGGAATAGGCTATCAAATGTCAAATAGGAATATTCAGGAAAATTTCGGAAAATTGTCACAATTTTGGAAAATTTAGGAAAATTTTGATATTTCAAGCTTTAGCGGTGAAGGTGCAACGTTTATTAACACTGGCGATAGCCAGTGTTAGTAAGGGTCGACCTAGGACCTCTGTGTTAAACTCTCAACTTTGAGAGCTTATAACTCCGTCAAAAGTAAACATATTTAAACCAAATTTGGAATCTAGCTTTGACTAGTAAAGGCCTGTCTGCAGTCCAAAAATTGTGAAATTCGGTCCAGCCAAACCCGAGATGCAGACAGGGGCCAAATAGACAACTTCTTGTTCAGCTTCTTGTTGTTGTTGTTGTTCTGGGGATACTTTCGTCTGTCCTCTCTACAGGTCAAACCATTTGTCCTATAAAGCTGGTTCTTCGCTCATTTTACAGGTATTGCTCTGTAGATGTGCCCTTTTCATAAGGCCTTTTCTAATTGGTCAAGTGGTTCAGGGGTTACGGAGCTCTAAACCACCAGATAGATTGTTTTACATTGTTGTAAACATTGTTATTATGCAACAATACCAATTAGCAATCGCCAGCTGCAAGATATAGACTGAAGATTAAAGGATTTGTTTCTATTGTTACCATTGACGATAGCCAGATTAGTAAGGGTCAGCCTAGGGTCTCTTGTGTTATCAGCTTTGACCGTCAACTGCTCTGTTTTACAGTTTAGCTGCAATTCTAAAAGTAACACGAATTAATAAACAAAAACGGAACGTTAAATGTTTAGAGTAAGGATCTAAAAGTCAAAACCTAGAAAGAACACGGACAAGCTTTGACAGTCAGGGTCTAGGGGTAAAATTTGTCAGTAAGAGGCTGGAAAGCATTAGACCCTTACTACCCAGTGGTCAGCAATAAATACATTTTCACGAAAAACTGGAAATCCTCCTACAATGACCCATGTGATGATCAAGTGGTAGTATGGTTATACGTTTCCTGCTTTGCTTTACGTTGAAAATTATTTTTCAATTTAGTAACATGCCAGCATATTCGTAGCAGACAGCATTATGGTAATCCTCTACCATAAATCTATGAAATATAATAAAAATTCTAAAGCATCAAAACACAAAATGCCAAACTTCACAAGAAAATTGTGTTATTAAAGTTCCAAAACAATATTCTACGAACAAAGAAAACCTGCTACAACCGTTCATACACAAGTTCAGTCCGAAGAGACTAGAACTAATCTAACCACCGGGTAGTAAGGGTCTAATGCTTTCCAGCCTCTTACTGACAAATTTTACCCCTAGACCCTGACTGTCAAAGCTTGTCCGTGTTCCTTCTAGGTTTTGACTTTTAGATCCTTACTCTAAACATTTAACGTTCCGTTTTTGTTTATTAATATAATTAACACTGGTGATAGCCAGTGTTAGTAAGGGTCGACCTAGGATCTCTGTGTTAAACTTTCAACTTTGAGAGCTTATAACTCAGTCAAAATTGAAAAATTTTAAACCAAATTTGGAATCTAGCCTTGACTAGTTAAGGCCTGTCTACAGTCCAAAAATTGTGAAATTCAGTCCAGCCAAACCCGAGATACAGAGACGGGCCAAATAGACAACTTCTTGTGCTTGTTCTGGGGATGTACCTTTCGTCTGTCCTTTCTTCAGGTCAAACTATTTGTCCTGTAAAGATGGTTCTTAGCTCATTTTACAGGTATTGCTCCGTAGATGTGCCCTTTCCATAAGGCCTTTTCTGATTGGTCAAGTGGTTCAGGGGTTACGGAGCTCTAAACGACCAGATTGATTGTTTTACATTGTTTTAAACATTGTTATTATGCAACAATGCCATTTAGCAAACGCCAGCTGCAAGACATAGACTGGAGATTAAAGGATTTGTTTCTACTGTTAACATTAGCGATAGCCAGGTTAGTAAGGCCATAGCTATTTACCGAGCTTAAAGGCGGCGCAACAAAACAAACAACAAATTAATTATAAAGGTGTCACACATACCCAACCCCTCATCCACCACCACGCCTATTTATTACAATTCTCAAAGTAACACGGATTAATAAACAATAACGTATCGTTAAAAGTTAAAAGTAAGGGTCTAAAAGTCAAAACCTGTAAGGAACACTGACAAGCTTTGACTGTAAGGGTCTAGGTGTCAAATTTGGCCAGTAAGACGCTGCTAAGCATTAGACCCTTACTACCCGGTGGTCATGTTAATGACTTAGTAAGGAAAATTGAAAATTAGCCAACAGCGAAAATCATACACCAGAAATAACGTAGTTCAGTATGCCACCTTTATGCACTTACGTTAAATAGGAGTGGCATGACCCGGATTCGAACCGGCCATCCAATTCGCCCCCAGATCACTTGCATAGCGTCTTAATCTCTCCATTGCATTCCGATGAAACGTAAGTGCATAAAGGTGGCTTACTAAACAACGTTATTTCTAGTGTACGATTTTCGCTGTTGGCTAATTTCCAATTTTCCTTAAAATTATTTCCAGCGATTTATGTCTGTTTATTAATGACTTTGTAACTCAGACAGAATGGGTGTACACACTTACGCTTATAGCAGGTTGTCTTGCTTGGAATCGCTGCCATGTTATCAAACCGGAAAAAAATGTCAACCTAAAGCAAAGTAGGAAACCCACACCCCCACTATCATTGGATCATGTCATGGGTCTTTATAGGACGATTTTAGACAGCTGTTTGTTAAAAACCGAGTAGTAAGGGTCTAATGCTTAGCAGCGTCTTACTGGCCAAATTTGACAGCTAGGTCAAAGCTTGTCCGTGTTCCTTACAGGTTTTGACTTTTAGACCCTTACTTTTAACTTTTAACGATACGTTTTTGTTTATTAATATAATAATATTTGTTTGTTGTGAGAATAACTGGAATGCGAAGGGTCCTATAGGGCCACTAACATGCAGCCAATTGTAAGTAAACCAACTATAGGGTTGATGGCAGGAGGCAGAAGGGTCTAAAATCTTACAAGACCCGATAGGTCAACCTTTTTCAGTCCAACCTTTTTCAGTCTAAGTCGGAAATTGGGAATGGGCGGTGCTGAAATAATCTCTTGGTGGTAAGCTTATTCCAAGCATGCACCACGCGATTACTAAAAAAGCACTTTCGACAGTCCAATCTCGAACGGTTTACAACGAGCTTAAGATGGTGTCCCCGGGTCCTTTCGCATCCGCGAATAGTAAAAAACTGACCCCCACCGATATGGTAAAGATTGTGTAAAAGACCATAAGTCATTAAAGAATTAGCAGTCAAGCGGCGCAGTTCGAGAGATGGGAGATTCAAGGACTTTAAACGATCAGGATACGCTATGTTGAAAAGACCAGGCAGCAGCTTAGTAAAACGCCGCTGGACCGACTCAATGAGCTCGATGTCCCTAATAAGATGAGGTGACCAGACTGGTGAGGCATACTCTAAAATTCGTCTTACATATATCTTAAAAGCCCTAACCAACATCGCAACGTCCCATGAACGAAAACATCTACGAATCAGAATGGCACGAATGCGAGCTGCTTTAACAATAGAGTTTATGTGAGTAGCTGGTTTTAAATCATCCGAAAAGATGATATCAAGATCCTTAATGTTACATTCTTTGGTAAGCTTGGTTTGTCCAATGCTGTAAGAAAAGTGTTCATTTTTTTTCCCATGTTGTAGGATTTTGCACTAATTTTCCGCAAGTTGCCAATTCTTGGACCAAACCTCAATACTTTTTGCAGCATCACCAAGCGCTCTAGAATAGTCATTCACCACCTTATACATTTTCACGTCGTCTGCAAATTAGGGAATAAAAATGCTTTCCGTATCACATATCAGATCATTGATATAAATCAAAAACAGCAATGGTCTCAGAACGGAACCTTGTGGGACCCCACTGGTTACGTTTACCGGCTGGGAGGTTGAGTTTCCAACACAAACCCGCTGGTTGCGACCCGATAGGAAAGATTTTATCCAATTTAAAATATCGCCATCGAAACCATAGTTGATCAACTTAACGAAGAGTTTGGAGTGAACTACGGAGTCATAGGCTCTGGCAAAATCAATGTAAATGATGTCTACTGGATAGCCATAGTCAATTGCTCTTGTCCAGTTGTCCAAGCATTGTAAAAGCTGCAGCGTACTGCTACGACCAGGTATAAATCCAAATTGGTCTTTTGCCAGGATGTTAAACCTCTTAAGGTGTTTGAACATGTGGTCGCGAATAATCCGTTCCAAAACCTTGCACGGGACGCATGTAAGGGAGATGGGTCTATAGTTTCCGGGGTCAGCCGCATCCCCCTTTTTATATACTGGGACAACACGTGCCATTTTCCACATGCTTGGTTCTTTATGGTTACGTATGAAAGATCAAAGACCATTGTAAGTGGCAGAAAACGTTCGTCCCTGAGCTCTTTGTAGACTGCAGCGGAGAACCCATCAGGGTCAGTTCCACTGCTAGTTTTAAGGGATCCAAGCAACGGAAAACTGTGCCAGGACGAAAATTGATGCTATCACATGTGGGAACGGAACGTTTACTGACCTAGTATACACTATCTTAAGTTTGCTTCAGCTACAATCGTTGATTCTCCATCCCTTTAATTTTGTTGCGTTGCAGAGTGATTGTTCTTGCAGCGCTGTTGTTGTTGCTATAGTTCACAACAGTCTACCCGAGACGTTTCCAGACGGAATGGCGGTTGGAATCGGAACAGATTTATTGTATGGATCCACGTGACGGGTTAATCACGTTTGCTTTGATTGATTGTGGATCGTTAACTCACGTGTTTGTTTTTTTTACCAATTAGGCGTTTACCGGCAAGCCGTTGCAACGAATTTAACACGTCAATTTCTCTGCCAGTGGGTATCGATGCGCACACATGTAGTTTCACTTACTGTGCGATTGTAAGGTGAAACACTTTATATAGTTGCAGTAACCTACAGTAGTATATATGTAGTCACAGTTAGTAGTTAATTCGAAGCATTTTGCAGGTGTTGACTACAGGTAACTGGACTATATGTTTATCAATCCTGATTATTGGATATTTCATTATTCCATCAGAAGAACATAAATGTACATTTTTGTTCCTATAGGCCTACTGTAATTCCGTGGCTTCGCCGTTAAAAAGGATTTCCGTAATATACGTCAGTGAGTTTTGTATATACTTTATCGGTATGTGGATGGTGGAAGCGGTAACTAGGGGTTACAGGTTATAAGTTAATTGAAGGCTGCTAAGACTTTGTGAAAGGCTAAGAATTTGACATTTTTTAATTTGACGTTTCTAGGTTTACTATTGTTGTTTGTTACTATATGTTTGTTACTATATGTCTTGGGTGGGTGACCTCCTGGGAATCCATTCCGGGTGCTGCAGACATAGGGCCTTAGGGCTTCGTCGGGCAGATGACCGGGTGCGGTTAACGCTCGCTAAAACCCCTTTGATATAAATGAAGCAAGCAGTCTGCATTAAAGACTGGCCTTGTGACTGGTCTTCATTTACCCCCTACCTTGTGATTTCTTTCTTTATTTCCCTTTGATATGTTTGTTACATTTGAATAATTAGCACGTGCGAAGAACTGTCCATGCGATGAATTGAACACGCCATGAATTGTCCGTGCGATTAATTTGCACATGCGATGCATTGTTAAGCGATGAATTGTCTGCGATGAATCGCCCGTGCTATGAATTCTTGACGATGTATTTTCCAGATACCGAAGGAACAGTGTTAGGGCGGGTTTGCGCTACTACAATTTTCTCGCTCGCTAGCGGCTTTTTACTTCTGCAGTACTAAATCTGCTGGCTGCTTCTCGCCTTTCCCGGAGTATGCGGCTTTCGAGTTGTCTATACGTTGTAACCATGGCAGCAACGCAAACACAGTTCTTCTCCTCGTGCCTCGTGACACGACGTACGATGTGTGCAACATGACAGTGTCGGTTTATGACAACAAGAAAATTATTTTTACTGCAGTTCAAAACGACGGACTGATTTCTGAATGCCGGCATTCGATGGTTTGTTTGTGACTCGATAACTCTGAAATGGGCGCCATGTTGGATTTTGAATTCTCGCTGCGAGCAGCTATTTATTCTGCCCTCGTTCTACCACTGCTAGAAGCTGTTCTTTGAGCGAAAATAGCAACTTAGCCTGATATGACAACAATGGTGTAGGAATGTTTAACTTTACTGTTGCACTTGGTTCTTTACCTGTGTTATTATTTATAATACATTTAAGTTGTTATTTATTACTACATTCATTTAGTAGAAAGGGAAAAGTAATCTAAGTAAATAACGGTTGACTAGCAAATAGCGTTCGACGAGCCAGAAGGTCTAGTTGCATAAACGCACCCTTAACCAGAGCGTCTAGCCAAATCCAGCCAGCGTCTGTGGCATCATGATCCGCCGCATCGCTAGCATTGGATGCAATTTTTTTTGTGCGGTCTTAAGAAGACTTTCGCAATTTAACAATACGATTTAAGCATAAGCTAGATTGTTAAGCAATTTCATCGCATTGGTCATCGTGGCAGCCTGGTTACTGGAGGTTTGCGGATCTAGTCGAACCCCTTGAAAGGGGATCTTGGCAAAGTCCCCGTTAGGACTGCTGGCAAGGATAGCGTGAGAGACTACCATGCTCCTTCAGCGGGTATGGGAACTATTCTGGCCAATTCTGGACGATCTTTCGGCCCCTACGATGATCGGAGGTTTCCCAGATCGAATCTCCGGTTTGGCTCCTCCCTTTACTGGGTATTTCTTCTTCTCAAAAAAGTCTGGTAATGTTTAAAATTGAGCCGGTTCAACCATACAAGCATTAAACTTAAGGCTCAAAGAAATTAATTTAAAAAAATGAAAATAAAAGAAAGAAAAAATTCCGAGTTATTGCCATGTTTCAAACATATCACATACCAAATGTAGCATAATTGTTGTACCGCACAAGTTATCGACTTGATCCAATTTCCCAATCCAGCCATTCATTCCGTCAAGCACCATCTCCCATCCTTCCTTCCTCATCCGAATCTTTTGGCCCTAATCAATTTGAATTTTAGCCATAAACCCAAGGCCCTAACTTTAACTATGCTTAACTCGCTCCAGCCTCTAGTTTTCAGTCTTTCACGTTGACAACGCTTAGTTCAACCATTAAGTTTGCATCGGATTCAATTTTCACTAATTGGCAAGAGTCGCCCAGTCCAATTATGTAAGTCAGGCGAGCAAATAAGCCATATTCAGTAACTGAACCACATCTGGTTTTGATTCACTTTAACATCTTGATGCCTTGTGTTCGAATCCTGTCGTTTAACCCTAACCTAACCGTTGAATCCCCCTCATCTCACTGAATGCCGAAAATCCCTCTTTAAGTTGAACTCTTATCCTTAAATCCTGCCATAAGTCGCTTCGCTATTCCAGAAAAGATAAGTCTTGTTTGGCACTATCCTCAAATCCTGCCATAAGTCGCTTCGCTATTCCAGAAAAGATAAGTCTTGTTTGGCACTTTATAATATTATTTGATTTGACCCTTTTTAGCAAATGTTTTTCAGGACACACAATGGCGATGAATATGCATATGAATAACTGCAGTACGTCAATGATTTGGTAAAAAGAATATTAGAATTAACTTCTTATCAGCTGCTATAGGGACAACAAGAGACAATTTTCCTAGAAAACTCTGCAGGGCTTTTACTGAGTATCCGAGTCACGTCTGAAACGTAAGCGTTTAAAGGATTACTGTAGTAAATGTATGTTTTTGTTGTTGATTTATTCACGATTTACCTTCATTTTACATGAAGCGATTGTGTACGTCTATTAAGTGCTCACTAGGCATATCGTTCGCTTCGCTCACTCCACTGGCGTCGATCCATGCTTCATGTAATTTCTTTGATTCCAAGACCATCACAAAATCGATGTACTGATTATTTCGATACAAACAAATTGCAATTCTTTCTCACAATTCGTTCATCACAATCCTCAGCAAGTCTGTATTTCACTTACATCATTCAAAACATAAGATTTGTTTGTTTGTTCGGCTTCTCCTCCAGAAGTAATCCCCTACGAAGGAGAGAGAGAGGAAAGATTGATAGAGCAAAGCGAAACACTCATTGGAAGGGTTTAGTTCACATGGCAATCGCTCGCTTTGCTCGCTCAATCCACGCACCTCCGTGCTCCAGAAACACGAATGTTTGACACCCTTTCAAAACCTGGTTTATGGTTTTGATTTACAAAAAGAATACAATACAAAACGAATTTTAAGATCTATATGTGGTGTATTGCAAATACGTCGTCCTTTTAGGCTTTTTATTGCGTGCATCCTTTTCCAGAACATCTCATTACGTAACTAATATCTTCAAGACTGTTTGTCACTTTGCATGAACAGACTATCACGTCATAAACGAACACCAGCAGAATTAAAAAAAAACTGACGTTATTTATTCAGGGTTTTTCGAGTATTTGAGGGTCATAATATCAAGTTACAGTGATGAAAATAGGCCTAACCGAATCGAGATTTAATTATCTTTCGTTTGGTCCTACTCCCATGTTTGTAGGTGCTTTGGTTTCAGAGGAGTAGAGGTACAAACACGCACGCACGCACATCATACGTCTTTAATGATGCAGATATTAAATAAATAAATAAAAAATGAAATAAATAAATGAAACCGTCATGGAAATTTCCATGTAACGGGCGTCGGTATTTTTTATGGCAAAAAGAGTATAGAGGTTCTTCATTGGTTTTACATTTTTTAAACAAACAAAAAAGTAAATATAAGGCCCAGTAATGACCTGCGTAAGTATCGCGCCGCACCTTACTTTCGAGATAAGATTTTATATGTCTGCCTATCTAAAAGTATGTTTAGTTATTACTACTCTTAAGTATAGCGGACGTAGTATGTTTTATTTATTGCGTGCCGGAATGCAACAACGGGGGCGGAAGTTTGGGTGGCATTTAGTTTCACAAGTTTCCTAGAACTGCGTAACTTTGATAAGAATGCCATTGTGTAACAAAAGCAGAAGAATAGGAATTACAATACGTGGATTGCTCTTCAACGTCATAATATCGAATGTGCGGTATGCATTGTTTTTAAAACTTTTTGAAAAGTAAAACGAATCTTTACTCAATAAATGCTAAATCGATTCATTTAGTGCGTTGTGCCACGTTTTGCGTGATTCAGGTGGAAGTTAGGGTACGTTTATGCAATGACTCGCTTTTGCATTCTCGTAGACTAGAAGCTAGAAATATCTGAAATTCCAACATGGCGGCGGTTTGAGCTCTGCCGAATCGTAACGAAAACAGCCAATAAAGTGAGTTCAGAAGGGACTGGGAAAATTGTTTCGTCAGGAGGAATTCTTTATCGTATTGTCACGGATTAAAAGACTGCAAGCATTCACTCAAACGATGTCGGATTTAGATGATCCAGGTAGCGTTGTTACCATGCCAACGACACGTTTGCCAACCCGAATAAATTCTAGCTGCGAGAATGCAAAGGCGAATCGTTGCGTAAATACAACTCCTTCCTCGCTACCTATTTGCTAGTTTCTCGTTATTGATTTACGATATGCGGCAATACTTAAACAAATGAATGTTTTGTAAATAAAAAGCCGTGTATATATGATTGAAGTCCTTTCTCCAGCCAAACTGAAACTATTAATTTCTCCGTTTCTAATCAATATATTTCGACCAAACTTGGCCAGGTAGTAGATAGCAACTTTTTCAAACTTTACACCAACTTTTATGCAATTCCGTGCAAGAGTAAACTTAGGGAGCCACACGTAAATTTGAAAACTGTTCACTTGTTGTTGTTGTTGTTGTT